>CALYLW010001250.1:164758-201275 GCA_944989445.1 Ampullaceana balthica | reverse complement strand
AGTGGGTTAAAAATCGATCAAAAGTTTTGGCGACAAGCAAGCAAGCAAGCAAGCAAGCAAGGTCCGCCGCAGACACCACGAGTTAATATAAAGGATTTAATAAGAAAAACCCGTAAAAAACCAAGTTTTTGACTATAAATCCTTTATGTACGAGAAGTAACTAAAAGAATGTTCATTATAATACGCAGCGCCAGACCATCCAGAAATACAAAATTGAAGTTGTGTCGTAAAACATGTTTAATATAATACGCACCGATCAGGAATATGTTTATAAAAAGAGCTGTCAATAAAATACGCACCTTATTGCGCGACAGAAAGGTTGTTCAATATAATACGCACCGCGACGCTCTATCTCAAAAAATAGCATGATACATAGGAATAAAAAAATAATCTAAAAAATCAATAATTTAATTACGGTACATGCGATCGATCTGAAATTTTGATACATTGTTTTTATCATCGGTACGAAACTGCCTGCAAAATTTCAGCTCGCTATCTTGCGAGCAAGTGGGTTAAAAATCGATCAAAAGTTTTGGCGACAAGCAAGCAAGCAAGCAAGCAAGCAAGGTCGGTCGGCCGCAGACACCACGAGTTAATATAAAGGATTTAAAAAGCAGTCATTGCAGCTGCCTGCCAACCAGACAGGAGTGGGTATATATCAAGTGACACAACAATTCTATCTCAAAACGTAAATCTACCAGACCCCAAGATGCATTCTCAAATCATAAACCTAAGTTATCTTAGATAGATTTCCTAAATTAATCTATTTGTAATAAGACTTAAGAGTAAATAAAATGTGTTTAATGAACGAATATATATTTTCCAAACAACATAATTCTTTAAGGAATAGATTCGTTTGTAAACTACGTTAAATAATTATTGATCTTTGCATTATTTTAACTTTCTTTTGACGAGCTTATAGCTCGTTATTTTGAGGTACACTTTTAATAGATACAAGTCTTTTTTTTATAATTGTATAAAGTTTGTATTTAAAACATACATATTATTGTTGTCTATGCAGTCTATTTTAGATTGTGTACATTATTTTTATCTGTATATGTGAGCGTGTTAGTGTTTGTAGAATCTTCAGAAACTGACAATGAAATTAGCAGTAATTGAAAAATGATAAGTTTCTCTATTACATAAATATTATTTTAATGTAAAAATATATGGAGAACAAATAACTTTTAAACTATATCAATGTATTAATAGAAACAATTTTTAAAAAGTAAATAAAAACAACCCGTAAAAAAACAAGTTTTTGACTATAAATCCTTTACGTATGAGACGTAACTAAAAGAATGTTCATTATAACACGCAGCGCAAGACCATCCAAAAATACAAAATTGCAGTTGTGTCGTAAAACGTGTTTAATATAATGCGCACCGATCAGGAATAGGTTTATAAAAAGTGTTGTCAGTAAAATACGCACCTTATTGCGCGACAGAAAGGTTGTTCAATATAATACGCACCGCGACGCTCTATCTCAAAAAATAGCATGATATATAGGAATAAATAAAATAATCTAAAAAATCAATAATTTAATTACGGTACATGCGATCGATCTGAAATTTTGATACATTGTTTTTATCATCGGTACGAAACTGCCTGCAAAATTTCAGCTCGCTATCTTGCGAGCAAGTGGGTTAAAAATCGATCAAAAGTTTTGGCGACAAGCAAGCAAGCAAGCAAGGTCCGCCGCAGACACCACGAGTTAATATAAAGGATTTAATAAGAAAAACCCGTAAAAAACCAAGTTTTTGACTATAAATCCTTTATGTACGAGAAGTAACCAAAAGAATGTTCATTATAATACGCAGCGCCAGACCATCCAGAAATACAAAATTGAAGTTGTGTCGTAAAACATGTTTAATATAATACGCACCGATCAGGAATATGTTTATAAAAAGAGCTGTCAATAAAATACGCACCTTATTGCGCGACAGAAAGGTTGTTCAATATAATACGCACCGCGACGCTCTATCTCAAAAAATAGCATGATACATAGGAATAAAAAAAATAATCTAAAAAATCAATAATTTAATTACGGTACATGCGATCGATCTGAAATTTTGATACATTGTTTTTATCATCGGTACAAAACTGCCTGCAAAATTTCAGCTCGCTATCTTGCGAGCAAGTGGGTTAAAAATCGATCAAAAGTTTTGGCGACAAGCAAGCAAGCAAGCAAGCAAGGTCCGCCGCAGACACCACGAGTTAATATAAAGGATTTAAAAACAAAGGAAATTCTTTACATTAAAAAGCTTTCTTTGTCTTATCTTACTTGAATTAATTGTGTATTTCCTGTCAGCTCGCACTAAAAAGCACCAGTACTGATCTATTTATAAGATGATGCAAGTAAAACAAATTAATTCTCAATATAAATTAGAAGATCATAAAAAAACATTCATTAACTTGTATTCAATGTTTCTATATAGTCTATGAGAAACAGTATTCTTGATTTGCATCACGTAAATTTTATGTTTTACGTCACACACATTTATACATAAAGAAACATTTAATTTTATGAAAAAAGTGATTTTTAAAATAATTTCTAATTAAAATTATGAAAGCTATTAATTTAATTTAATCACTGTTACATATCTAATCTCTTGTTGTGTTTTCCTACGATTAAATATTGGTGAGCATTCTTAATCTTCTACTTGTATAAGTGGCTTGCCACTTTACTTCGTTCCCTTTAAATGAGGGATACTTTGCCAATGAATTACTTGTTTTCTCTTAACCCCAGGTATACACGGTGCTGTATTCACCTATAACGAGCTATAGCGTAGGGTTTCTACTTATTCGGGAGCCCCCAAAAATTGTTTGAGTAAGTTACTGTCATAAACACAGGCCTGGATCAACCATTAGACAAACATGGCACGTGCCTTGGGCACCAAGCGTTTGGGGGGCGCCACAAGTCCTCATGAAAATGTACAATCGACATGACATTAGCAAATTGCAAATTTAATATTGAATTGCACATTTAACCCATGGGATAGACCACTTCCCACCCAGTTCTTTTCTTCTAATTTTCTTTGAGTTTGTTTTGTGTGCCCAAATTAAAAACTTTTTAACGACATGTTACTTTGTACTATTTATCGTTGTCTTTGTGCTCTTTGTTAGGCAAGAGTTACCGAGTAAACGTTTCTTTTTTTTATTTAGTTTTTGAAAATTATTTTGTGGTGTGTGTAAAAAGGGCCTAAAGCGCGTACATTAAAATTCGTTTTTAAAAACAAAATTTGTTAAAAAAATTATTAATAAAACATTCACAAAAATTAATAAAATTTGTAACTAGGGTAAGTGCATATGTTTAATATTATTTATAGCTTCTGGTAGAGCAGTCGAATCTTGTAGAATGTAGAAAAGGACCTTGATGAACAACTATAACAACAGTGATATTCAATGTACAAGCAGAAATCACCTATGCCCGCTCGTAAGCCGACCCTCACAATCTTGCCCCCTAGAATATACGCTAAATAATGTCGTCGTATGTTAAAGACTCGTGAACTTCATGTCATTGATTCATTCATAGACTCGTGAACTTCATGTCATTGATTCATTCAAAGACTCGTGAACTTCATGTCATTGATTTATTCAAAGACTCGTGAACTTCATGTCATTGATTCATTCAAAGACTCGTGAACTTCATGTCATTGATTCATTCAAAGACTCGTGAACTTCATGTCATTGATTCATTCAAAGACTCGTGAACTTCATGTCATTGATTCATTCAAAGACTCGTGAACTTCATGTCATTGATTCATTCAAAGACTCGTGAACTTCATGTCATTGATTCATTCAAAGACTCGTGAACTTCATGTCATTGATTCATTCAAAGACTCGTGAACTTCATGTCATTGATTCATTCAAAGACTCGTGAACTTCATGTCATTGATTCATTCAAAGACTCGTGAACTTCATGTCATTGATTCATTCAAAGACTCGTGAACTTCATGTCATTGATTCATTCAAAGACTCGTGAACTTCATGTCATTGATTCATTCAAAGACTCGTGAACTTCATGTCATTGATTCATTCAAAGACTCGTGAACTTCATGTCATTGATTCATTCAAAGACTCGTGAACTTCATGTCATTGATTCATTCAAAGACTCGTGAACTTCATGTCATTGATTCATTCAAAGACTCGTGAACTTCATGTCATTGATTCATTCAAAGACTCGTGAACTTCATGTCATTGATTCATTCAAAGACTCGTGAACTTCATGTCATTGATTCATTCAAAGACTCGTGAACTTCATGTCATTGATTCATTCAAAGACTCGTGAACTTCATGTCATTGATTCATTCAAAGACTCGTGAACTTCATGTCATTGATTCATTCAAAGACTCGTGAACTTCATGTCATTGATTCATTCAAAGACTCGTGAACTTCATGTCATTGATTCATTCAAAGACTCGTGAACTTCAAGTCATTGATTCATTCAAAGAATCGTGAACTTCATGTCATTGATTTATTCAAAGACTCGTGAACTTCATGTCATTGATTTATTCAAAGACTCGTGAACTTCATGTCATTGATTCATTCAAAGACTCGTGAACTTCATGTCATTGATTCATTCAAAGACTCGTGAACTTCATGTCATTGATTTATTCAAAGACTCGTGAACTTCATGTCATTGATTCATTCAAAGACTCGTGAACTTCATGTCATTGATTCATTCAAAGAACAAAAATCTTTTGTTTGTGTTTTATAATTTTTGTTTCATGTTCAGAAGGAATAGTTGTATCAAAATATCTTAGAGTTTGTAAGAACTTTGACGGATAACACGCGTGAATTCACTGAAAACTTCATTAAATAAATTGCAAGCAATGAATTAGTTAAATTGGAAATTATATTTAAAGATAAGTGTTTTTTTGTTGATGTGACGTCACATTTAAAAAAATTTAAAAATGATGTATATAACTATACCAAATTATGCGTCTTCCTTTACTACTGCCTCATTTAAATATGGCATCAGATTGTGAAACAATCTCCATATATAGTTTGTCTCAATAACAATCATTTAATTATAACTACACATTTATAAACAAACAAAAATCATTTGATTGACTTAGAATGGGGGACAAATTGGAGACTACCCGGTTGGCAGATGTTGTACGTCCGCCCCTGGACATGAACCAATTCCTATTGAAGAACTTAGTTTTAAAATACTTAAGTCAAAAATTAAGCATTTCGAGGAAATCATGTTTTAACTATTTTGTTTTTCTCTTTGACGATAGGATTTTAATTTTTTAGGCATTTAAAAAGTTAGACTGAGCAACGTTGCTTTTTTTCCCTTTATACAATAGTTTTGTCTCAACCAGATGTTGAAAAATTAATGTTCAAATTGAATTTGACAAAAATTAGATTATTATTCTATAGACTCTTCCATTAGTCTAAGTAATGCTTGTCTTAAGATTAGATAGAAGGTAGAGGAATTAAAAAACAAACTTATTTAAATTGTATCCCTATAAAGACCAACAGGTACATCTCTATAACAAGACAGATTATGTTCATGCAAACATATGAGAGTCTATATAAACATGTAATATTTAATACAATTTAATTTTAGATCATTAAGTTTTTAAGAAAATACATTTCCTTGCAATTTTACATATTGTAAATATTGTAAGTAAATTGTTTAATAAATAAATATTTCCTGACAAATTAAATATCATAATTAATTTTTGTTACAAATTTACAAATTATATTTTAGCAAAATATTATATTTTAAATTTTTGAATTGTCCCCCTTATAAAAATGACATTAAAAGCGCTAACTGACATTTTGCAAATACAACATAATATTAAATACGCCAGTGGTGTTTTATGGTGCGGTGCTGAAATGAAATACACTTTCAATTCACATCCGATGTGGCAATAAAAGTCTTTAATAAAATTGTTTACCTTTTTTTATTCCTGATACGTAGCATATTTGTTATAATTTTTGTATTTTTACTTATCTCTATATATATTTCTCCTAAACGACCATGTCCAAATGAGCATGACGAATGACCCGCGCTGGGGTCGAAAAATCACGGTTGGCAAGCGTGGTGGGATGAAAAGAAATAAAGGGGTAGGGTGGGTGGGTGGCAACAAAGCTTCTTGACTTCACTTGCCGTTCTGTTGCGTTTTTCCTTCACAGAATAATATATGATTCGTAGTGTTGTGGTTATCAAGTCCGCCCTGCACGCGGAAAGTCCTTGGATCAAACCCCAGCGGGATTTTTTATTTTAAATTTTGAAAAATGTTTGTTTCTGCCCGTTCTTTTCCCCCTTTTTCCAACATAACTATGGCTGTTAAACGATTATCGGATTTGAATACGACAATCGGTTTTAAATTTCTCAAACCGATAATCGAATTTTATTCGACCATTTTTATGAATTGAAATCCTGCCGGAGCTGAAGACAGTTTTGACAAAAATGCCGGATTCTAGATTTGGCGGAGCCGGAGATAAAATTATAATATTTTATTGCAAACCTGGCAAGCCGGATCCGGCCGGATTTATGAATCTAATTTCTGCCGAAGCTGGATTTGTAAATATGGCCGCATTCCATAATTTGCCAGAGCCGCATGTGAAGTCCGGTACACCCCTAATTTCTATGAAGTCTATAAAACGATAATCGGTTTAAAATCGGAGTTAAATAAAGAAAATCGATAATCGGTTTTCAAAACAAAAAAAAACGCAATTAACAACCCTAAACATGAATAACCCTCGCTAGGGTCCGCCAATCAGTTTATGTTTACGGGATAGTAGTAATAAACGGGAGGGGGGAGGGCTGGTAACAAAAACCTCAGTGCGCATGTCTCCACGTTTACTCGCTGTTTTATCCATTACTTCGTTTTGCTGTTTGTGTCCTTACTCTCATCCCCCCTTCCACCGTTCTGTGCACTGCCTATGATGAGCAATTCTGCGGCGTATGCCACGCCGCGGGTCATTATTTTTCATTAAATTTTAGTTATATATATTTTATATGAGATAATCATTTTTGATCTGTATATTGTCCAATTTAAGATATTACGAATTCGAGAGGACTAACTATATACTAAGAACACATTTAGTATTAAAATGAACATTAAAAAATAAAGTAAATAATCTTGTTTTTAATACAAATAATTAAAATAAAGAATTGTTTCTTTCTCTATACAACAAGATATTTTGAAATTCAATTTGAAATGCATAAAATTTTCCGTTAATACAATAGTTTGTTTAATATTTTTAAAGTATTCATAACCAGAGGGTAAATAAAACAAAATGATTTTCTCCTTTACTTTTGTGTATAATAAATCATAAAACACTCTATCAGGAGTCTTGCGTCGTTTAAACTAGGGCTATTAACGATTAATTTAAATTTAATCGTTAACTTAAGAAAAATTAACGATTAATTAATCGTTAATTTCGATTAAAGCCAAAAATAAAAATTTATGATGTCATAAGTAAACGTATTAAACGATGTTGATGAAAATCTAAATAACACTAGTATATCTCCTTTAAATGTCATCTTTTAACCAACTACGCAAAAAGACAAGTATTTTGACATTATTTAGTTCAAGTAATGAGCGGGTCTAATTGACAATATAACCAGCCGAGCTGTACAATCATTCACATGGAACTGAGGTCACTGGCATGCACAAAACGTTCTTGGCAAGGAATGCCATTATCGGATATCGGTGTTCAAAAAGTTTCCACCATTGTAGAGGGTTAATGGATTCAGGAACTTTCATCTCCATTTTGTAACGCAGTAATGCATCAGAAGAGATGTCGTCATTTTCTGTCTCTGAGTTAGACTCGATTACTGCCTTTAGCTTAATAGCCTTTTCACTTAATTTGATAATTTGCGATGTGTTGGAACCAAGTAGGGAAACTTTATCAACATTTTGAACATTCCCGTTAGTCAATAGTTTAAAACCAAAATGTGCGTGTAATCGTCAGGAAATTTATTATTTATCGCAACTATTTTGTTTTTACTTTTTGACTTCCAATAATGTGTAAGTGGTGGGTCGATTATTCGTTAAAAATAATTTAATCGTTAAAATTTGTAACGGTTAATCGAGAAAATAATCGTTAATTTCCGCACCCCTAGTTTAAACGGATTACTTATAAATGGTATTCTTGAGAAATTATCAAACTTAAAAATTAATTATTTCCCCAATATAATGTTTCTAAAATTACATTTTTATGTTTGTCACAACCTGCTAACATGTCCTTGTAGCATCTTGTTAGATCAACGAAATATTTACCTAAAGGAACAAGTTATTACGTTGATTTTTCAAAGTTATTAAAATATTTAGGCTCGAATTGAACATTCGTCATATAATGCTTAAAATTCGAATAATGCGTAAATATATCGTAAGCAATAAAAGGCGAGAGTAAAGATTCTCTTAAATTTAGCTAATAATATAAAATACGATTTTAAAAAAATTAGTTACGATCAATAACGAACCCCAAAATTGACTAGTCTATATTTGTTATTGTTGGTACTGAGCCAAGCGTGGCTGACAACATTGATACATCAAAGATTATGATATGAGGAAAAGGAGATAACTTCCATTTTATTCAAGAAATGAAAGCCTTTCTATTTATTTGAAATATAAAAATGTGCAGTCCTCTTGTTGTTACTTTCTAATAAAAATTATAATTTGTTAAAGGCATCTACATAATGTTTCGGGAGCCGGTGTTTGTGTTTGGGGGGGGGGAGATCTGTTCACGTATTTTCTGCCCCCAAAGGGGGGGGGAGCACATACCCACGCTATGCCACTGGTGACAAGTTGTTTTGCCAGCATTCGGTCCCTGTTTGTAGAAGCTTTTAAAGAGTAATTCTTTAAATCTACCCAGGCAGAAGAAAATGTTACGTTTCTCATAAAGTCAAATAAGATTTAATATTTTGACTCATTCAAGCAGCTTCATCTCGTAACAGAATGTTTCAGACAGATGGCATCGAGCAGCGCCACCTTTCGAATTCAGTGGCATAGAGACATATATATCTGAATGTAACATGACAGATCGGCTAAAAATACTGTTGCTACCTACTGTTTATTGTATTTGTGAAAAATCGAATTTATTTACGACCTTAATTGCACTGTTTATTGATTTATTATTAGGGTTTCACATCGTAGATTTACTAACAAACTTAGATTATGGCCTTTTTTAAATTAAAAATTTGTGACAATTATTTTTAAAGCTATTTAAATTTTACTAAAAATATAAATTATAAAAAATATATTAAAAAATGAATGTGTGACATCACACTTTCTTACACTCTTTCTGCCCCTTGGAGAGTGACGTATTTTATGGACGGCCCCAAATGAGATATTTACCCTTAAAGCAGATAGTTTCTATTTGATTCACTTCCCCATTAAATATATATTAAATATACTAAAACAAGTTTAATTACAATAGTCATTCACATTTTAATAAAATAAAAATACACAAAATAATTATGCAATGAAAACAATAAATTTGAGCTTAATTCACAAGTTAACTTGTAGGTACGCGTTTCTAAAGTACGGATAACATGCTACATTTACCTACACAAAAATGATATAGAGTTTTGGTTTGCTATTGTAATAACAAACCGTCAACCTCATTATAATCAAACTTATGGTAATCTATAAGAAAACATTCAGGCAAAAATAAATGTAAAAGGGTAAATGCTAAAATAGTAAGCAAATGAATTGTCTTTGGTGTCTAGTCTATACAATAACACAGTAAGGCAGATGAAACAAAGAAATAAAGAGAATATCTTCAACATCTAAACACAGTTTTCTTCGAATAAGAAGTGTCAGAAACAAATCAGCAATATCAAAGTATGTATTGAAATATTAATATTAACTGGATATCATTTATATGGTTTTATATCTGGTTGTAAATGTTTGACCATAGACAATGGAGCAAGAAAAAATTTGAGTGCAGCTAAATGTGGTTTATAAGAAGCTTTATGACAATGTCATAAACAAGTGCTGAGCTGTTAAGTACATTATGTGGCCCAATATCACTCATGAAAAAAATTAATTTGGCGCATAGTCCATACTAAATATGAGATATAAATCGTAGCTTTATGTGAAATGATATATTGTAGGATAAAATAATATAGGTTAAAAGACATACTGTATGGTAAACCAACGAACGTGTAAGCAAAAACGTCTTCCTTGAAACAGATAACAACAGAGAGAAATAGAAGTAAATGATAGCCGATATCTTTCCAAACCTGAAGGTAGTAACAAAATGAATTAAGAATATTTTGTCTATATATTCTGTAAAACCAAGACAATTTTTAATGAAATCTTTTTATTATATAAGACGTGCATTAAAATTATATTTCTTGGCAGCGCTGCATGATACAGCACTGATGTATTGTTTCGTAAGAAAAACTAGTTTGCACTATTAATATAAATATGTTTTAATTTAAATTATATTAAAAAGTAAGTAACAATTTTTAGAGACATTTTAAAGTAATCTGTGTTACCAAAATGTTTTCTTTTATGCCTTTAAAAATATGCTGACTAAAAAAATCAGATTTTAATATTGTATTTATAGACATCTAATCTAAACTATGAAATTAAAACATTATCACCTTGTCGTTTTGTCATGGAACAAAACGCATTCACTTCCACTCTTTCATTTTAATATGTGTCTCTCTCAATCTCTCTGTCTTTGTCTCTCTCTCTCTCTCTCCCTCTCTGTCTCTCCCTCTCTGTCTCTCCCTCTCTGTAAAATTTCGAATGAGAAGAGATAAAATTGAGCATTCCTTTAGATAGTGAATCTGATTTATTTTATTACACGCTTTTATTTAAGTCACACTGTATGTCGTATCCATCCTTCCGTCAAATTTGGAACGTAAAATTAAACCGCTTCTTATAGTCCTAAAGATCTCAAAATTTTACCACAGATAGATCTTGGCTGACAATGCATTGTATCAAATTTTCAGATCGATCGAATGTAACGTAATTAAATTATTGTATTTTTAGTTTATGTCTATATTTCGTTCTATTTCTCACTCAACGCCTATCGACATAGTAATTTTCAAGGCGAGGGCTGGGATGCCAGAACCAATGAAAAGATGGGGTCATGTCTTTTGCAGCCAATTGGCGTTAGGTGAACATGTGACAGCGTGCGTTCAAGGCCTGTGTGCACGTGATTTTACTATGGGTCTGTCATGCAGACACCGACAATGTTTACATCACGTGTTTAACAGCTCAGTAATACGAAACTAAATCTAATGATAATAACAAGAAGAGTAACAGGAGTTTTGATTATTCAAACATTCCCTTTGATCAATTATGCCCCTTCTCACACCCACATTTAAAAAAAATTGAGACTTAAAAGTAGAAAATAACATAATGTAAAAAAAAATTTTTTTAAAGGACACGCTTTTATTTACATATAGAAAGTGCACTAAAAAGAATAAAATAAAATAAACATTTCCTATAATTACATGTGAAATCGTGAACCTATCCACTGCACATAAAACCTTGGGGCGTTCATCAAAACTCTCTATCATAAACAAGGCTGCTAAACATAAATACAAATTCGCATGAATATTAATAAACATTAAAAGTTTTACAACTTTGATGATATACATGCTACTATCATATTAATAAGAAAAATTTATTTATATGCAAAAGAATAGTTGCAAAGATTAATGAGTTGTGATGGGCGCCCCACATTTTTATGTGCTGTGGATAGGTTCACGATTTCACATGTAATTATAGAAAATGTTTATTTTATCAATCGCTATTGATGACCGGACAGAAAATTGCCTTTTATTATATTTCATTATTATATTTGATTTACTTTGCTTAAACGGGTCACAATAATGGTACGCAAAAATGTCTTAGTCTTTAATAATTATATTTTTTAATCTAACTGCCATTAATTATAGTTATAAAAGAAATATCTAAAAACCACAACATTAATGACGTCATTTACACATAGTAATATTTTTAAAAAAACAGAAAAAGATTCCACATTGATTAATTTTTCTATTAACTTTATTATATTGTTATAAATCATGACTTAACAGTTAATAATCGTTAACATCTGCTATCTTAGTTTCTGTAGTTTAAATTATGTATGTCTGGTTTGTGTTCTGGTGTTGTTTATTTTTACTAGTCTTATATTAGCTTGCTTTGTAAATTTAATCGGACTATACCTCAGCAGTCTGCCTAGTGACCTGCACGGGTCACTAGCGACTGACCAACTACCAGTCCCGTGATGAGCAGGGACACGCCAGTGGTCCAGTAACAAACTGCCCCTAGTATGTGAGAGAGATTGTTGTCCTAAGCAGTTAATAATGTTGTAGTGTGCACACTCACACAGCGCCACACCATGTGCTTGTTAAGTTATGCAAAGATATTCATCAAGTTAGACAAAGCTATTCGCTAAGTTTAAATTGAGCACCCTAGACTTATAATCATGGCAAACAACGAGATAATCGATTTCACCTGCGATTTAAAGTTCCTGTCTCATTTAAACGTTTACATTTTCATAAATTTTCGAACTAAAGCGCTCTTGTGACTGTAAATTTCAAATTTTAAATTAATTTTCTACCTGTTAGTAAATGTTTATAAAATTTGTATTTTCTACTTTTTACTGCATTTCTAAAATAAATTAAAAAAATGTTTTTGTATATATTTTTTTATTAGATATATTATTTATAAACTTAAAATAAATGTAGAATTATTCCATGTTGTTAAAAATGGCAATGGGAATTGTTTTTCCCGCTAGTGATGCACCACAAAGCACCGACAAATGTATTTACGATGAAATTCAGGTGTTGTGATGTACCGAAGTCTGGATGATTAATTGATTACAAATTGTTTTCTTTGAAAAATTTTATTTATTTATAATTTACAATTTTATATCTTTTAAAATTAAAACTTGTGTTGCTTAGTTTTTTAAATGGACCTAACGTAAAAAAGGTATAGAGACAGCATTAGAGAGACAAAATAAATTTATCATTGTTAGTTATAAAGAATTTAAAAGAACTTTATAATTTTTCTATGTACTGTAACAGATATGCTTACCGGAATGAATATAAAATTAACCTCACGACATTTTGGATTTTCCCAACAGGAAACCAGTCTATTTTATTCAAGTGCTATTTCACTTGATCTCGATCCCTATAAATAGGGATACAATGTCAATGAATAGTTAGGAGAATCCTACCACATATAAAGCCTAAATCCAATTTCAACAAACTCATTCCACTGGTTTATGCCATAATTCTTAAAAATTACTAATTTTTTGTTGATATATATATTGTATAATAAACTTGCCTTTGTTGTCTGCAAGAGTGGATACTTAATATGTTATAATAAGTTATATACAATTGTTATACGTCAGCTTGAAAGGACGCTATACTAAACAACGCACGCGTCGCCTAAATGCCTTCAAAATGGAAAATAAAAAATACAATTTCTGTTTTTAACAGTAAAAAGAAACACAACAAACAAATATAAACAGAAATCAATTAGTCTAAAAAAAAATAGTCGTAAAGAGGTTTATAGGTACTAAGGGAACAATGGACGCGATGAAATGCACTAGCAATAAGTTAAATTTTATAATAAACTTCTTTACGAATGTTGGAAGCTCACACCAGATTGGTTGAATGTGTTGTTCTTACTGACGTGTTAAAACCATAGTATGAATGTGTTGTCCTCAATGATGTGTTAAAACCACGGGATGAATGTGTTGTTCTCACTGATGTGTTAAAACCACGGGATGAATGTGTTGTTCTCACTGATGTGTTAAAACCACGGGATGAATGTGTTGTTCTCACTGATGTGTTAAAACCACGGGATGAATGTGTTGTTCTCACTGATGTGTTAAAACCATGGGATGAATGTGTTGTTATCACAGATGTTTTAAAACCATGGGATGAATGCGTTGTTCTCACTGATGTGTTAAAACCACGGGATGAATGTGTTGTTCTCACTGATGTGTTAAAACCATGGGATGAATGTGTTGTTCTCACTGATGTGTTAAAACCATGGGATGAATGTGTTGTTCTCACTGATGTGTTAAAACCATGCCACGCCACAAAGTAAAGCATTATTTTATTTCTTTCAACACCTCTAGCACCAATTTACACAACTTATAAAATAAACAAATTTCTGTATGAAGCAGCTAATGAAATTTTTTAAAATTGTTTTTACTGCAAAGTTGTTTAAATTGTCGTCTTAGTGATTTTCTTCTGATTTTGTTGATATCTTTAATTAATTTTGTAATGACTTATGTAGGCTTGCACTTAAATTTTTGTCAATCAGATGTTTACGATGGATGATGCAGTGTACTGTGTATGTTGACGATGGATGATACAGTGTATTGTGTATGGTAACGATAGATTATACAGTGTACTGTGTATGTTGACGATGAATGATACAGTGTACTGTGTATATTGACGATGGATGATACAGTGTACTGTGCATGCATTCGGCACTAACGTTTTTAAATATGCAAGAACAACCCTACAGCGCCCTACCATCGCTGGAGCACCGTCTTTGCCTAATAATAAGATAGTACTCATAGGTATTTCTTTTTCTTTAGAAAAACAAACTAATCTAATGCATTATATTTTGATTTGTTTTGAAGTTTCAATTTGGATATCTTTACAATCTAATTATTTTATTAATTTTTTTTGTCCTTTGATAGCCGCACGTATGATAAACATAAAGTTTTATTACCTGACAAAGTTGAGTAGAAAACTGAAGTGACTTTCAATTACAACACTATAAATCTTCAAAATATTTGGCTAATTCATTTCTTCTTCTATTCATTGTATTATTGCTCCACGAAATTTCTTTATAATATAAGATGCTGGTTTGTTTAGCAAAGTCCATATTACTTTACTTGTAACAAGTATAATAACTTCTCAATAAATAGTATGAGGTTTTTTACGATTTGGAAATCATTAACGAAATATTGTAAGAAAAAGCAAGCGATGGTCATCTTGTGTGCTTGCGGTTGAAAAGATTTTTGTTCAAGTCGGTTTTTTGAACATTTTTTCTTGAACAAATGTATATTTATCAATGAAACAAAATGAACTAGTGGCAAAATATTCTTTGAAATGAACAAGTCTATACTAGTTGTAGGAGAATCCACGCAATCAATATACACAAATTGCTATGTATGTTCGTCCCGTCCGTTTGTCATACTACTAATTTTAGAAAGCAGCGCACCAAATCACTGCACCAAAATAACTCTTTTTGAACGTCCGCATAAAATTGTTAAATTTTGAATTTAAAAAAATGAAAGCTCTTCTGTATTATATTATTTTGTATTCTGATGTGTATTTATTCAAAATGTCTAGACTTCAGATGAAATATATTTATTTTGAAATCTTCCGTCATTTTTGATGGGTGATACACTAGTTCATCTATATATATATATATATATATATATATATATATATATAATTCTCTTCGTAATCGGACCCTACGAGGCAAGAAGCTGCAAGTATGTGCAACAGAGCATGACGAATGACCCTCGCTCGGGTCAACTAAACACAGTTAACGGTTGACAAGCGAAGGTAGTAGAGGGGTGACCAAAAATTGCCCTTGCATTTTCACTTGCATTGTACCTTCCCAGAAAACGTGAGATTCGTAGTGTACTGGTTAACACGTGTGCCTCATGCGACGAAGGTCCTTGGTTCAAGCCCCGGCGAACATATTGTTTTTTTGTGTTTTTTTAATGTCTGTTTGTGTCAGTTCTTTAACCTCTTTATTGCTTAGCTTACGCCGAAGACGGGCTCATCATAGACAGTGCAAATAACGGCTGGGGGGGGGGTTGAGATTACAGACACACATACCAGCACAAAGTAAATAAAAAAATAGCGAGTAAACGTGAAGACATGCACACTTAGGTTGTTGTTACCCGCCTCCCATTTATTACTACCATCCCTTACACATAAACTTTGTTTGGCCAATTCTAGCGAGGGATAGTCATATTTAGGGTTGTTAATTGCGTGTTTTTTTTTCAAAAACCGATCATGTAACTCTGGTTTTCAACCGATTATCGTCGTACATCTGACAATTATATCTCTTATTCAAGAGAACGAATTGTAGTGGCTTGCCACTTCATAAATCATCATTAATGATAGGTTCTCACAATCCCCTATGATATCTTTTAGGCAAAGTAATAAATGATGGTAGTTGTAAAAAAAATATAGTTTTTATTTTAATTTGAAATAACTAAGATATTAAAATGTATTTTTCCTTTCATTTTAACATTTCTATAAATAATATTTTGTTACATGCAATACAAAATGTTTAAAATAAAAATAAATTGTACAATGACGCATAGACGTGTACATTGATATTTAACACAAGTTAAAGATAATAATATGAGATTCTATTTCATCGTGTCACTTCAGTTGTCTTAATTACAACTTCATATCAAGTATGTCGAAAACTGTGCTTTTTAGAGTGGCGTTCATAGAAACAAATTTTTTTGCACGTCAAATGTAATAATAGAAAGTCTTTTAAATTGATAATTTTCCCTTTTATGTGTATGTGAGTTCAAACTGAGGTCATTGATTGTATCTCCTTTTAAATATGCCGAACGGGTTTTATCTACGGTATTATATAATTTACTGTCAAAACAAAAATAAAAATCATTCAACACAATCAGACTGACAGACTACGCTAACAATAACAAAACTCTAACAAACTTACAGACAACCTTATAATCGAACAATTCTTACGGGCAGATCAACAATACTAATAAATAGACAACTTTTACAAACAGACAAAACTAGCACTCAGTTATATCTTACAGTTAGGAAACACGAACAGACAGCTTTCAGAAAGAAAACCTTTAAAAATCTTAGAGAAATCTTATAAACAGACAACAATAACAATAGGACAACATTTACAAAGTGACAGACAACACAAAACATCAGACACCTCTTATAGACTGACAATACTATCAAACATAAAAAACTCTTACAGACAGACAATCAGGACAGGCAACACTAACTTATCCATTGACAACAGAAAGTGATAAACCCTATTCCACAACGTTTTACATTAATAAAAAAAGTTTCTTGTAATAACGTCATTGAGAAAAATATGTCGATATTTCATTTAAGACTATTGTATGACACAATTATACACAGGGAGTCCTCGGGTTTCGCCAGTCCCGACTTACTCAAATTCGTGGGTACGAACGCGCCCCTTTAAAAATATTTTAAAACAAGTAATAAAAACTGGAAGGATTATTTATCCGAAATCTCTGTCTGATAATTTCCGATTTTTTTTTATTCAAGGGAAAGCATTCTGAGTTCTTACATTACTTTTTTGGCACTTGCACATCCTTGAGAGCTCCTTAACATATTTGCAAAAGATCCGAAACCTCTATCTGTTATGGTTTAGGATGAGTTGCTCCAGGTTCTAGTCGTCCTGGAACCTCCTTTTAAATTCCACAGCAAAGGCATCCAACTGAACCTTGCACTTGTCAGCCATTTTACTTGAAATTGTTTTCTGTTTTACCAAAGGGAAATGGCAAAACCTGTTTTCACCTGCTTGCATCGAGAACAGGGAGAGTTTTGTCTGAAATGATTTAATATACACATACATTTCTTGTGCAAACAAGCCATTGCCCTGAAGCTTGACATTCAGTTCATTCAAATTTTCCATAATGTTAATGGCAAACATGAAGTCTGACTTCCACTCTTCATTAACTATGTTAGAAACAAAATCAAAGACAAAACCCTTCATCTCCAGTATCATAAATATTTATCCCTTGAGATCTCATACTCGCCTCAATAACTGGCGTGATAGATAATATAATATTCAAACCAAATCTTCAAACAGTGCTTTTAACAACTGTGATTAAGTTCCCTGGCTTTTACAAAGTTTATCATACTAATAACTGGTTGAAATTCAAAACAGTCTTACGCAGACTTTCCTGAAGGTTGCCACGGCGGAGAGGTAAGAGTGTGTGTTCAGGCTGATATTCTTTAATTTTATTATTCATACAACTTTTTACATGCTGTGCAAAAACAAACACATACAAATTATCCTTCTTCTCGTCCAGAACTCGGGCGCAGAATGGGTGGCCTGAAGAAACCAGGAAAACCACTTTATCAACATTTAAAACTCTAATACGAATGCAGGACTAGACACAAACCATAGATAAGTGCAGTACGAAATAATCTTCTGTTTAGAATGCGTGCCTGTAACACATAAAGATAAGACTTAGTGCCCCCAACTAGATCGTCAACAGAGCACATTCGTCGTAACTTAAAGATCAACTCACAGCATCGCGAGTCAAATGACGGGCAATTCACGACCTAGTAAATGTAAACTTTTAATTTCAACTACAATATTTGTACATTTATGTAATACGCTTTATTTGATTCAACCGTTAGCATTAAAATTATATCAATGTTTATTATGTTGATAACTTTCAACGGAGTCCCGATGTCTGGGGACATCTGTGAATATCTAACCATACAATATACATAAGTAGATTTTATAAACCTTACAAGCTTACATTTCCATGTAAGCTTGGAGTTAAAAAACATAGAGTTTATATCAACAACAAATTTATCGCTCTGTATTCAGTCTTTGATGCAACAAAGTCAATGTTAAGTTACTGAATGTTCCTTTTGTAAGTAACTAATTTTATGAAACATTTAAAATCGAAGGAAGTGAGCCATTGACAAGAAATTGTTTGAATAGAACTGTCTTATACTGGTGGTCTCGCTCCTAAGGAGCCGGACCTATGGATGGTCCGCCGGAAAGGTTTGGCCTCTTCGTGGCCCGGGAGACAAGTAAGGAGCAGTAGTTGCACCTGAAACTAACAAACCTGGCAGCTGGAAATGCCAAACAAGGGGAAAAGGGCTGACCTCGCGGAGGTTCCCCGAATAAGTAGGGTTCGCGAAACCCGAAACTAACAGTCCTGACTAGGAAAGTCGAATGGCCCTGTTAGGGTGCTAGGTCTTAAGATGATTACAGTCGCTGCACGGATCGTAGATGGGTGCACAGAGGTGGAATGTGTACCTATCAATGAAGAAAACCATTGTACCCGTTGAGGGTCGGGTCATCCGAAGCGACCGTTTCGTCCCCTTATCTAGCAGAACAGTGAACGGCGCTGTTTAGGGCCAGGAGGGCCAGTACAATACTAGAAAAAAGAGCCGCGATGAACTTCGCACGGACGCCAGCTCTGAGGAGGCTTTTACCCGGGGGATGCTCTTATACAAGCAGTAAGTGCTTGGACTATGCGGTTGCCCGCACCCCTAAGGTAGCCGACAATGATGTTTCCCACACCTTGCGGCAGTCCTCGGTAAATTAGACCTGTACTTTACGCTGTGGTGGTCCCGTAACAACAGCAGGTCGAAGTAGGAAAATCCACATCCACCTTCGGGTGGAAACCCCCTTGAGAGGCAGATTAAACCGCTTAGTGCGAGCCCCTCTGCCCAGGCGGCCCCCTCTCTTAGGGGACCGTCTCGGGGGTGCCCCCGCCAGCCGCCCCATCTAGGGGGAGGGTTGTCGGAGGATTCCCCGAGGGGCCTTATAAGAGTTTTAGTAACTCAGGGTCTTTGACACCATCTCAAATGTCACATATACTGGTGGTAGGAGGATCCTAGAAATTTATTGAAATGTTATCTCTTATTAAAGAGATCGAAGTTAAGTGGCGTGCCACTTGGATAATTACATAAGAAGTTGGATAATTAAAATGTGAAGTTGTATTGATGAAGCACAGCAAAACATGACAGTAAATGTATTAAATTTATAGTTTTATTAAATTGAAATTACTCGGATTCTTAAAATGTATTTTCCATGGAATTAAATATTTCTATACATAATAGTTAGTTACATGCAATACAAGTTGTATACCATACAAATAAGTAGTACTATGTCACACAGACTCGTAGATTGCAATATAACTGAAGTTAAAGAATATAATAATATGATCTTCTCATTAATCTTGTCGCTTTAGTTGTCTCGAATAAAATCTAATAATAAGTAGGTCGATAGCGGTGCTTTTTAGTGCGGCATTCACGGAAATTACAATTTAATTGCACGTCAGAAATGACAAGAGAAAGTATTTGAATTGTTAATTTTTATATGTATTTGTGAGTTCACACTTGGGTAAATAATTTTATTTGCATTAATATATACTGAACGGTTTATTTCTAATAATGTATAGAACTTACTGGCAAAACAGCTGTTAGTATCATAAAGATCAATCAAACAGACAACAACAATTAGACAACTCTTACATTTATACAACATTAACAATCAGACAACTTTTACATTTATACAACATTAACAATCAGACAACTGTAACATTTATACAACATTAACAATCAGACAACTGATACATTTATACAACATTAACAATCAGAAATCTCTAACAAACTGAAAAAACACGAAAAATCAAACATTTTTACAGGAAGACAGGCAACACTAACAGACACACAAAAGTAAAATTAGAAAATGTAACAGACAAACAAACTGACATACAACAATACAAATCAGACAACTGTTACAGACAGACAATGCAGACAGACAACATTAACGTATCCTTTAGTGTCTCACATTTTCGATCTGATTTCTAATGAAGAAAATTATTTACTAACGTGACGTAGAATTACTCCTAGTCAAGTCAAGATCTTTCAAGAAATGTTCACATCAAACTTGTAACTGTAAAAAGTACACGACTTTCAAGAAATGTTCACATCAAACTTGTAACTGTAAGAAGTACACGTCTTTCAAGAAATGTTCAAATCAAACTTGTAAATGTAAGAAGTACACGTCTTTCAAGAAATGTTCACATCAAACTTGTAACTGTAAGAAGTACACGTCTTTCAAGAAATGTTCACATCAAACTTGTAACTGTAAGAAGTACACGTCTTTCAAGAAATGTTCACATCAAACTTGTAACTGTAAGAAGTACACGTCTTTCAAGAAATGTTCACATCAAACTTGTAACTGTAAGAAGTACACGTCTTTCAAGAAATGTTCACATTAAACTTGTAACTGTAAGAAGTACATGTTCTTTTAAAGGAAACCGTCATCATTCGCGTTATCTGTAACGTGATTTGAAAGACAATCCTCGTATTAGTAAAATATACTTAGATGTTCAAACGAAGAGACACTTTCCTCAAAATACATAAACGATTAATAATAATGGAGCCAAACATTACACAGTCATAAACTACACTCCCATAATGTAAAAATAAAAATATACATTTTAAAAAGTTGCTGCAAGATACACATATTACCACTACAGGGACAACAACAATAAAGAAGAGCTCCACACCTCCATTGAATCTTCTGTTTCCCCCAGTGAGTGGTAGTCCATCTTACTCAATCGCCTTCATTCATTGCTTTAATGTCAAGAACGATTTTTCTATGTTAAATAATCTTGGTTGAAAATACGGTTGAGTTTATTTTAAATATATATTATTATGAAAAGAATGAAAAATAAATATTAATATGCTCATATTCAAGCTGATATTTTTTCGTTTTATTTTTTTATTATTTTCCCGGAAATCCGATAACTCTTTTCAGTAATTTTTTGCCCCGCGCACATCCTTGGGGCGTTCTTAACATATTTGCAAAAGACCCAAAACCTTTATCTGGTATGGTTCAGTAGGAGTTGCTGTTCAAAGCTCGAAAAGACATGCCAGACATTTCGAATCTATAAACGCAATTCCCGAAGGGAAATTGCTTTAAATATACAAAATCCAATCTGGTGTTTTCATTTTCAAAATTATTCAAACCGTTGATTAAAATCTGAATGGAAAGCATCCAACTGCTGACAATAAAAAGTACGTCTTCATATCTTATTTCTGCTCCTGATAAACTTTGGAGTTGACTGAATTCTCTTCGTACAAAACTTTTTTTTACTGTACAATTTTCGTCACACAAGCATAAATGACAGATTTTTTTTCTTTTAAATTCAATTCATCGACTCTAAGCTGAAAATAAATTTAATTAAATTTTGAGATTATCCGTCAGGTAAGGCAGGTAAGTTTTTGATTGCATTTAATTGGATCTTTAAGAATCATTTATAACCCTCAAGAAATCAAAAACTGAGTTAAACAGTTTATAAAAATTTCTAAACAGACACTCTTGACAACAGACCAACTTCTGTATGAAGTTGCACACGATTAAATTTGAATCCTCTTTAATACAAAACTGTGTAAATATTATGTCAGTCAATGTTTTGCTTTTTTAAATCCTTTATATTCGTGGTGTCTGCGGCCGCCAGCCCGCCTTTGTCGCCAAAACTTTTGATCGATTTTTAACCCACTTGCTCGTAAGCTAGCGAGCTGAAATTTTGCAGGCAGTTTTGTACCGATAATAAAAACAATGTATCAAAATTTCAGATCGATCGCATGGACCGTAATTAAATTATTGATTTTGTAGATTATTTTATTTATTCCTATGTATCATAGCTATTTTTTGAGATAGAGCGTCGCGGTGCGTATTATATTTAACAACCTTTCTGTCGCGCAATAAGGTGCGTATTTTATTGACAACTCTTTTTATAAACATATTCCTGATCGGTGCGCATTATATTAAACATGTTTTACGACACAACTGCAATTTTGTATTTCTGGATGGTCTGGCGCTGCGTATTATAATGAAAATTCTTTTAGTTACTTCTCGTACATAAAGGATTTATAGTCAAAAACTTGTTTTTTTACGGGTTTTTATTATTTAAATCCTTTATATTAACTCGTGGTGTCTGCGGCCGCCAGCCCGCCCGCCCTTGTCGCCAAAACTTTTGATCGATTTTTAACCCACTTGCTCGCAAGCTAGCGAGCTGAAATTTTGCAGGCAGTTTTGTACCGATAATAAAAACAATGTATCAAAATTTCAGATCGATCGCATGTACCGTAATTAAATTATTGATTTTTTAGATTATTTTATTTATTCCTATGTATCATGCTATTTTTTGAGATAGAGCGTCGCGGTGCGTATTATATTGAACAACCTTTCTGTCGCGCAATAAGGTGCGTATTTTATTGACAACTCTTTTTATAAACATATTCCTGATCGGTGCGCATTATATTAAACATGTTTTACGACACAACTGCAATTTTGTATTTCTGGATGGTCTGGCGCTGCGTATTATAATGAACATTCTTTTAGTTACGTCTCGTACATAAAGGATTTATAGTGAAAAACTTGTTTTTTTAACGGTTTTTTTAAAAATTAATTCCTTTATATTAACTCGTGGTGTCTGCGCGACCTTGATTGCTTGCTTGCTTGTCGCCAAAACTTTTGATCGATTTTTAACCCACTTGCTCGCAAGATAGCGAGCTGAAATTTTGCAGGCAGTTTTCGTACCGATGATAAAAACAATGTATCAAAATTTCAGATCGATCGCATGTACCGTAATTAAATTATTGATTTTTTAGATTATTTTATTTATTCCTATGTATCATGCTATTTTTTGAGATAGAGCGTCGCGGTGCGTATTATATTGAACAACCTTTCTGTCGCGCAATAAGGTGCGTATTTTATTGACAACTCTTTTTATAAACATATTCCTGATCGGTGCGCATTATATTAAACATGTTTTACGACACAACTGCAATTTTGTATTTCTGGATGGTCTTGCGCTGCGTATTATAATGAACATTCTTTTAGTACTTCTCGTACATAAAGGATTTATAGTCAAAAACTTGTTTTTTTAAGGTTTTTTTTTAATTAATAAATCATTTATATTAACTCGTGTTGTCTATTTGTTTGAGCCCTTGTTTGCTTGTTTACTTGTCGCCAAAACTTTGGATCGATTTTTAACACAGTTACTCGTAAGCTAGCGAGCTGAAATTTGTAGGCAGATTCGTGCCGATGATAAAAACAATTTTTCGAAATTTCAGATCGACCTCATGTACTTTAATTAAATTATTGAATTAATAGAGTATTTTATTTATTTCTATGTATCATGTTATTTTTTGCAATAGATTGTCGCGGCGCGTATTATATTGAACAACCTTTCTGTTGCGCAATAAGGTGTGTATTTTATTGACAAAACTTTTTATAAACATACTAGCAGACCCGTCGTGCATTACAACGATCTCAGTAAAATGATTAAGTTTAAAGAAACCAATGAGTGGCATATATTAAAAACATTTATGCCAGAAACATTCGCAGAAGTTTGCAAATAAACAAAATCCAAGTTCCTACCAAACGGATAAATAAATTAATAATTAAAAAGCTTACAAAATAAAAAAAAACGATATTAAGGGAAGGGGCCCGGCCCAAAAATGAGTGAGAATTTAATTTTTTATTGCCATTGTACTCAAGCTAAATTTCTCAATATCGTGCAAAATTGAAAGGGGAATAAATTATCACTGTGTAGTAAAAATGACATTTGGGGCCCCCAGCTCCGTGGGAATAGACATTAGGAGTTCAGTGCCCTATAGTAATATAATCTAGGTTCTTAAGTTTTTATATTCTAAGTTTAGTCAAAATCCATTTATTTTCTCATTATTTAGCGCTTAAACTAATTTTAATATTTATCTAATATAGTGTTTTAAAAAATGACATTTAGGGGCCCCTGGGCCCATTCGGTGAAAGATGTCAACTTCAAAAACCTGTTCATTTTAATTCAGTTTCCTCATAGATATATTCCTCAAAATCATGAAAAATTGAATGTGGAAAAATATCTTAAACATATACGAAGAAAAGACATTTTCGGCCCACAGCCCCGAAGGAATGGACATTTAAAGTTCTTTGCCCTATAGTATTTTAATTTGGGCTACCAAGTTTTTGTATACACATTTTGGTTAAGATCCAATCATTTAATTCAGTAGCTAACCCATAAACTAATTTTTATATAGCTCATATAAGCAAAAAATGACATTAAAGGCCCCAGGGCCCATTTAGTGCAATATATAAAGTTCAAAACACCTGTTCATTTCAATTTGAATATTAATGGATATATGTTTTATTATTTGTCAAGATTGTTAATAACTGAATCTTAAACGTTTCAGAAAAGGGACTTTTTGGGCCCCCAGCCCCAAAGGAATGACTATTAGGAGTTCAGTGCCCTTTAGTATTTGAATATTGGCTATCAAGTTTTTATTACAAAAAGTTTGGTTCAGATCCAACAGTTTACACAGTAGCTAGCGCTTAAACTAATTTTTATATAGCTCATATAGGCAAAAAATTACATTATGGGCCCCCGGCGCCCCATGAGTGTTAAATTTAGAAAAAAACAGTTGCCAGTTACCGTCCCAGGTTGGTTCTCAACAGTCTCCAAAAGTTTCATGACGATCGGATGAATGGTTTAGTCAACTATAAAGGACATGCACACACACACAGACATACTTAGTTTTTGATATATATATAGATAGATATAAGAAAAAAATGACATTTAGGGCCCCTGGGCCCATTTGTGATAGATGTAAATTTCAAAAACCTTTTCATTTAATTCAGTTTTCTCATAGATATATTCCTCAAGATCGTGAAAAATGGAATGGGCGAAATACCTTAAACATATACGAAGAAAAGACATTGGGGGCCCCCGGCCCCGAAGGAATTGACATTTGAAGTTATCTGCCCTGTAGTATTTTAATATGGGTTACCAAGTTTTTATATTCAAATTTTGGTTTAGATCCATTCATTTACTCAGTAGCTAACGCATAAACTAATTTTTATATATCTTATATAAGCAAAAAAAGACATTAAGGGCCCCGGAGCCCATTCAGTGCAAGATATAAAGTTTAAAACACTGTTCATTTCAATTTGTATAATAATGGATATATGTGTCATTATTTGTCAAGATTGTTAATGACTGAATGGTGAATAAAATATTAAACGTTTAAGAAATGTGAATTTTTGGGCCCCCAGCCCCAAAGGAATGACTATTTGCAGTTCAGTTCCCTATAGTATTTTAATATTGGCTATCAATTTGTCATATACAAAGTTTGGTTAAGATCCAACAATTTACACGTTAGCTAGCGCTTAAACTAATTTGTATATAGCTGATATAAGCAAAAAATGACATTATGGGCCCACCGGTGCCCAATGAGTGTTAAATTTAGAAAAAAAAGTTGCCAGTTACCATCCAAAGTAGGTACTTAACAGTCTCCAAAAATTTCATGACGATCGGATGAATGGTTTAGTCAGCTATAAAGGACATGCACACACACAGACATACTTTGATTGTTATATATATAGATTCATTGATCGGTGCGCATTATATTAAGCATGTTTAACGACACAAATGAAATTTTGTATTTTTGGATGGTCTTGCGCTGCGTATTATAATAAACATTCTTTTAATTAGGTCTCGTACATAAAGGATTTATAGTAAAAAACTTGGTTTTTTACGGGTTTTTAATTTATTTTACGGGTTTTGTTATTAAGTAGATATATTTTAATGATATATTTTAATGATATATTTTAATGATATATTTTAATGACTTATTTAGGTATGCACTTAAATGTGTGGCAACTAGATGTTGACGATGGATACTGTGAATGCATTCGGCATCTTATTTTTTATTAATATTCAAGAAAACCATTGTAGCGCCCTACCATCGCTGGACCATCATCTGTGCCTAATGATACGATATTACTTACATGATTTTCTTTATTTAAACACTCATTAAAAAACTCATTTAAAATGAAATATTGATTCTCTTTATTATTCAGTTTGTATAAAGTGAACAAATAAATATTCTTTGGAAATTTGTTTTTTCCCGTGTTAACCGTACGTATGCTTAAAATTATTGTCCAATTTCCTGGCAAAGATTACTCATCTAACCAAATAGAAAATGAGATGTTATTAAATAGCTGCACAATGAACCAACAACATCTTTAGAAAATCCATTAGTTCTTCTTTGCTGGGCTTTTTTTCTCAACCACATTTTCTTGATATTATCAGATGCTGGCTTTTGTAGCTCAGTGCGTATTACTTCACTTACTGCCAGTATAATAGGTTTTCCACCAATAGTATGAGGTTTTTTTCCGATTTAACAATCATTAACGAAAGTTCGTATGAAGCCAGCAAGCCATAGCCATCTTGTGTGTTGCGGTTGAAAAGATTTGTGTCAAGACAGATGTTTATTTTTTTCTTGTTTTAGAATTCGAAAAGAGGATAAAACCTTTTCTTTGTTATCACACTAAATGTTAGTCAAATGTACTTGCAGCTTTGAAGTATTTATAGCTTCGCGAATACATAAATCTAATTTTCTAAATACTTTCTTCTTTATTTAATGCTATCACCACCTCTTTAAATTTATTCTCCGCAACCCCACCCCCCTTTCTTTATTTTTAAAACTACGCAACCGCACCCCATGGATTGCTGCAGCGCCTACCACTATGCTAAGCCATAAGGGAACAAAATGAACTAGTCACAATAAATTGTTTAAATTTGGCTCTGTCTATACTGGTGGTGGAAAAAAAGCTGGAAATTCATTGGAATTGTTATCCCTTATTAAAGGGATCGAAGACAAGTGGCTTGCCACTTAAATAAAGAACATTCTCAACTCGTGTAAGGGGAAATGAAATGTTCGTCAATTATGCAAAGTAATACATGATGGTAAATGCATTATAATTATAGTTGTCATCATTTTAAGGAACTAGTTTTCTAAAAAAAATTTTTACCTTCAAATAAAATAAAATTCAAAACATAATAGTTATGTACCTGCAATACAAAGTGTAGGCAATACAAATAAGTAACATTATATAGTAAGGACTTATAGATTGCAATTAAAACGAAGTTAAAGAAAATAATATTACATGTATATTCTTCTCATTAATTTTTCCGCGTAAGTTGTCTCAACTAAAATCTCATATTAAGTAAGTTTATAGAGGTGCTTTTTAGTGCAGCGTGCATGGTAAATAAAGATTCATTCACGTCAGATATTGCAATAGATCATATTTTAATTTGTAAATTGTCCCTTATTTGTTTTATGTGAGTTCGAACTTGTGTCAATGATTTCATTTCTATTTAGATATGCTGTATGGAATCTTTTCAAATGTTTTATTGAATTTAATGCTAAACAACATAACAATCAAAAAACACTATCAAACTAAAATACAACACTAAGAATCAGGAAGAAACTGAGAGACAACACTTACAATCAAACAACTCTTACATGCAGACAGACAGACAATACTAATAAACATACAACTTTTACACACAGACAATTCAAACATCTCTACTATTTAGGTAATACAGAAAATGAGAAATCACTGACATAAAACAACCTTAACAATAAGAACAAACTTATAGACATACAACACAAACCAACTTAAACACATACAACTCCAACATATCTTTGTTGGCAGTATAGAGCAGAGCGAAATGCAGATGTTAAAATATGTTAAGTAACAAGGATCGTTCTTTGTTTGCTTCTACCTTTACGAATAGGTAAACATCTGAGTAAGGCTTTGGCCTATACAAAGACGTTACACATGATTTCTGAGGTCAAGCACATACACTATGTATTTATTAACAATAGAAGATTGTGTGTAGAGAGTTGGTCGCCTACCTGTGTGCTGCCGTCCATGCGACTGTCAGCTTCTTCGGCCTGTCGAGCGTTGATCAAAATAACATGTATGTTTTCATTAAAATAGAAAAACGTTCATTTTGTTAACTCAAAAAGGGGATGAGATTAAACATTATTAAACATGGTTGTGTGAACCTTTATTTCGAACTGTAAAACAATGTTGGTATTGATAAAAGACGAATATGACATTTAGGTCAAACCATTGATAGTGTTTCAGATTTACCATATAATTAGCAAAATGATTGTTTCATCAGTTGTGTTTATTACATTTAAATATAAACTTAACTGTGTTATCAATTATATTACGCACCAAACCTGTTTGGTTTTATTTATACAAATATTTCTTGGTGAGTGAATAACTTTTGAATAATAAAATGATAGAGAATATACAAATGAAAAAATAATATATGCTGTCATTTATAAATTAGATTTCAACATATTTATTAATTTTTATATAAACTAAACAAATAATTAATTCAAACAATTAATAAAACTCATAACTGACATAAAATTAGATTATAAAAAAATGTTTCCAGACTCAATTTCGCTCTATAGCCGAATCATCAGACCTTTAAGTTTGAGCACATTGTCTTGGTTACAAGTACGTTTATGTTCTACGTCACAGAGATCACGTGATTGACAACATGGTTTAGTTAAACGACTCCAAGGACGTGTTCTGTTATTGTTATCAAGAGAAAATGTATACATTCCTAAATATGTGCAATATCAAAAGTAACTTGTTTGTGCCACACGTACATTAACTGTGTTTTATATTGAGAACTTAAGGAAGTGAATTGTGAAGGGACAACTGTATCGTAACTTTCCCGTAAAGTTTTGCCCTTATAGATTCACCTGAATATTTACAGGTGCATTTTCCAGAATGTGTGAAACATGTCAGAGTGACATGCTTGACAAATGAAAATGTTAAATCTTTAGTCCATTTGATTGTCATCTGTACAAATGACGTTAAGTTTTTAGTTGACTTTAGTAGCAATCAATTGATTAAATGCGTGGTTTTTAAAAATCCGTTTTTATCTTTATTTATTTAATTCTTTTAATCCTCTAATAAAAACGTGGTTTTTAAAAATCTTATTTTACACGAACAATCAGAAATTGTTGACAGAAAGACAACCTTAACAATAAGATCAATCTTATATACAGGCAACAGCCTAACTTCTTAAATTGACCAAAAACAATTGAATTGTAATGATCTCATTGAGCAAAATGTGTTGATATTTTATTATAGCTTAAGATATTTGTATGACAGGATTATATAATAACAATTAAGTTGTTGACTTAGTGCCCCGAGCTAGATCATCCACAGCGCAAATTCGTCATTGCTTAAAGATCAACTCACAGCACACATTTCGTCATTGTTTAAAGATCAACTCACAGCACACATTTGTCATTGTTTAAAGATCAACTCACAGCACACATTTGTCATTGTTTAAAGATCAACTCACAGCACACATTTGTCATTGTTTAAAGATCAACTCACAGCACACATTTGTCATTGTTTAAAGATCAACTCACAGCACACATTTGTCATTGTTTAAAGATCAACTCACAGCACACATTTGTCATTGTTTAAAGATCAACTCACAGCACACATTTGTCATTGTTTAAAGATCAACTCACAGCACACATTTGTCATTGTTTAAAGATCAACTCACATCACCCTACCCTTTTTCACGTCCCAGTAAATGTAAACTTTTAGTTTCAACTACATTCATGTATATTTATGTAATTACCCTTTATAATATTCGAAAGTTAGCGTTACAATTTATATCATTGTTTATTATTTTGATAACTATCAGCGAAGTCACGTTGTCTGGGTACATCTGTGAATATCTAACCATACAATTTACATAAGTAGATTTTATAAACCTAACAAGCTTACATTTACAGCGGTAGACGGTGATGCCACTCTTTGGACTCAATGTTGAGGGTTGAAAAATAGTTTTAATCAACTTCTAAACACATGTCACATGACAATTCCAACCACTACACGTGAGGAGCATCACGTGACTCACACGTGAGGAGGCTGACGCACTGAGTGCCTTATACTCAGGAGGTTAACTATACAGATTATACTGTTGAAGGTTAATGTTGTATTGTATGAAGAGTGACATTATTTTAAACATTATTGTGATGAGATGTAGGCAATTAGGGATATAATGATCCATAGTTTTGCATGTAATAATTATTATAAGTCTTAAAACCGCTTTTATAAATAAACATATATATATATTTTATTTGAAAATTTATTATTTCTCTGTCTGAAAGTTAAAAATTGTAATGGTTATAATTTAATTTGCTCAATTTATGCTCATTTTAGTAATTATAATTATTATGAATATATCAATATGAACAATAAACGTATTTAGAGTTGAATAGAAATATTCATACTACACCCAGCATGGATTTCCTGTACAGCTCTATCATCTTAGATTTTTGTTTGTTTAATCAATGCTATCTACTATAGTCTTCTTACCATTGATAGCTATCTACTATAGTCTTCTTACCATTGATAGCTATCTACTATAGTCTTCTTACAATCTTAAATCAATATGTGGACGCATGTAAAGTTTTGGGTTTAAAAACGTTATAACATCTGTATTTTTTAATAATGAGGAAACAGTGAAAATCAAATGTGAATTTTAAATCCATGTCTACAAATAAATGTTTTAACCGATTATAAAAATAAAATAGCTTTGTATTATTTCAGACAAACCTTATTACAAAATTCATGACCTTGTCTTTTTTCATCTCGTCACCTTGTCGTCTTGTCTCCGTGTCATTTTGTCATGGAACCAAAAAGCACTCACTCTCACTCTCTTGTTTTTAATCTCTCTCTCTGTCTCTCTCTCTCTCTCTCTCTCTTTGTCTCTCTCTCTGTCTCGTTTTCTCTTTGTCTCTCTCTCTCTCTCTCTCTCTCTCTGTGCATCTATCTCTTTGTCTCTCACTCTCTGTTTCTCTCTCTCTTTCTCTCTCTGTCTCTCTTTCGGTCTCACTATATCTCTCTCTCTCTCTCTCTCTCTCTGTATATCTCTCTTTTTCTCTCTCTCTGTCTGTCTCTCTCTCTCTGTCTCTATCTGTGTATCTCTCTCTCTGTGTATCTCTCTCTTAGTTCCTACTTCTCTTTGTCTCTATAACTCTATGTCTCTGTCTCTCTCTCTCTCTCTGTTTTTGTTTCTCTCTCTCTCTCGATCTCCCTCTCTCCCTCTCTCTATCTCTCTCTGTAAAATTGCGAATTTGAAGAGATAAAATTGATCATTCCTTTACATTATAAAACTGATTTATTTCTTTCAACGCATGTCTTTTAATTCAACAAACAAAATAAACGTTATTAAGTCAATGAAATTACTTTATTAAAAAACATTTACACTGATGTAATAACATAACGGAATAAAATAAAACTATTTCTCAGAGTTGTCTAAACCTGTATCGCCAGGATCAACGTATTAAAATGACAGCTTTGACTTGTATTTAAGGAGAATTTAAAAACGTTTTTTTTTAAACTCCAAAATTTGTGAACTCAATGGGAGGAGGGGGAGGAACCGACTTAAGGTTACAAATAATACAAAAGTGATCTGAGGACAGGAACCGACTTAAGGTCACAAATAATACAAAAGTGATCTGAAGGCAGTAACCGAATTAAGGTCACAAATAATACAAAAGTGATCTGAGGACAGGAACCGACTTAAGGTCACAAATAATACAAAAGTGACTGAGGACAGGAACCGACTAAGTCACAAATAATACAAAAGTGACTGAGGACAGGAACCGACTTAAGGTCACAAATAATACAAAAGTGATTTGAGGACAGCTCTTCAGTTATAGGTGCGGATTAAACAACGCAATCGTCAATATGCAATACCTCATCATTTAAAGTGTCCTTGATCATACTTCTCTTTACTTATAGCAAAAATAGAACCAATGCAATATTTTGAGGTATAACAAAAGTACCTTATACGTAGCGTGAATCTATAATGATAAAACTGACATAGAAATAGAACTTAGAAAATAGAGCAAAATACAAAAAAATAATCACAATTTGACTGAATATTTATATAAATATTACTATATATTTTAAAAGTTAAGGCTATCACTATTATTAGGCCTTTTATTTATTTATTATATATTTACTGTGTTTAAACGGGTTACCATGACGGTGCGCTAAAATGTCTTATACTTTAATAATTATATATTGTTAATCAATATACATAATTCCCGTCGTCTGTACGTTGTAATGTAATGCTTTCTAATTTTAGAAAGCAGGGCACCAAATCACTGCACCAAAAAATAACACTTTTCGAACGTTCCGCATAAAATTGTTCAATACGATAATAAATGAATCAAAACAAAATAATACAATAAATGAAAGTTCTGTATTACCTTTTTTTTTAATCTGATGTGTATTTATTTTGAAAACTTCCGTCATTTTTTACGGGTGATAAAGTTCTAGTAAAATAATAACTTCGCGGTGGTCGAGTGGCAGCGCACTGGACTGTCGTACCGATGGTCACGGGTTCGAATCCGTGTGAAGGCAAGGGTTTATTCCCGGGGCCTAGGGCGTCCGAATGGGTACCTAACACTACATATAGGCGGCTGGGTAATGCGTGGAACCCACAAAGCCGTGGCCTGTGAATGCTGCATCACTTGCTAACAGATCATCTGTCATGTTCTGTGGACGCAACTATCTTCTGCATAGAAGGAGCGTCTGTATAGATAAGATAAGATAAGATAATTACAGTTATAAAAAAAATGGCAAAAAACCACAAAAATAATGACGTCATTTACACATAAATAGTCATATTTAAAAAGAAAAGATGAACTGTAATTGATTTTCATCAATTATTCTATTAACGTAAATATATTGTTATATAAATAATTAATTAACAGTTATTAATTGTTAACATCTGCTATATTAGTTTCTGTAGTTTAAATTATGTATGTGTGGTTTGTGTTCTGGTGTTGTTTATTTTTACATATAATATTTAGAAACTTAAGTTAAATGTCTCATTATTGTATGTTGTTAAAAATGGCAATGGGAATTGTTTTTCCCGCTAGCGATGCACCACAAAGCACAGCTAATGTTGTATTTACGATGAAATTCAAAGTGTTTTTTTTTACCAAACTTTGTATGATTGAATGATTAGAAATTTTATTATCCAAAAAATGTTAATTTATTTAAAATTTAAAATTTTATGACTCTTGATATTGACTACTTGTGTTCGTTTTTTTGTATGGACCTAACGTAAAAATAAATATATAGAAACATAACATTTGAAGGAAAAATTAGATTTAAAATTGTAATTTATAAAGAATTTAAAAGAACTGTACAATTTGTATATGTACTTTAACAGATATGCTTATCTGACTGTTTATGTAACGAAACTTTTATACATGTTTTTCGCAATAGGAAACGAGTCTATTTTATTCAAGTGCTATTTCACTTGATCTCGATCCCTATAAATAGGGATACAATGTCAATGAATAGTTAGGAGAATCCTACCACAGATAAAGCCTAAGTCCAATTTCAACAAACTCATTCCACAGGTTTTATGTCATAATTCTTAAAAATTACTAATTTATTGTTGATATATATATATATTGTATAATTAACTTGCCTTTGTTGTCTGCAAGACAGGATACTTAATATGTTACATAAAAGTGGTTATCATCATCATCATCATGTCCGTCCGTGACCGTTGCGGTCTTTGGGGGGAGCGCATGGACACATCACAGATAACGATACCCCATATTTGCCTATTTGTGCGGCGGCCAATAATTCATGCAATTTCATCCCTGTCCATTCCTTTATTTTGTCCATCCAGCCTTTCCGTTTTCGACCTCTTCACCGACCCCCTTCTACAGTGCCTTAAAGGATACTTTTTGTCAGGGTATCATGTCGCAGTACTTGGCCGAACCAAGCCATCTTGCGTCTCTTAATTGTTGTTATAATGGTTTCTTGATGACCCTCAATAGAGCTTATTATGTCCAAGATATATTTATTGGTCTTGTGTTCTAAATAGGAGATATGGAGAATTTTTCTCATGCATTTGTTTTCAAATGACTGCAGCTTGTTTCAGTGGCTGCCATTAGTGTCCAGGTCTTACATTCATAAAGGACAATGGTTTTAACGAGAGCTCTGTAAAGCCTGAGCTTTGTTGGAAGGCTAATGTTTTTTGCTGTTCCGTATTTTGGTTAATCACGTCATTGCAGCCATTGCCGACCCAATTCTAGCTCGAATTTCAGCTTCACAAGTACCATCTAAAATGTTAAACAATTAAATACTCTATATGGATAGAGGGATAATGTGTAGTTTTTCTCTCACAAGAAACATATACATGAACAGTGCTGCCAGTGACAATTTTGGGAAAAAAAACCTAGCCAACACGTAAAAAAAACAAAGAAACTAGATCCCAAGGACATCGCAAAAAATAAACAAATATGACGTCACATAGCTCCAGCCACCCCCACCCCCGCCCTTTAAAGCCCGAATTTCCTATTTGAAAATGATCATGTTTCAAATAATTTTATTGACATTTTAGTGTGTATTTAGTGTGAGGCTGCACTCTAATACCTTAACACAAGTGAAGCCATTTAAAACGACATTAAATAAATTGAAAGCAATCAAATATTTAAGTGGATATTAATTTAGAGTTGTGCGTTATAATTTGACGTCACAGTTCTTGAACACCCCCTCCCCATTGTTACACATGGTCAAAAAAGTGTGATCCCCCACCCCCATCCCCCCTGATGTGTGTCGTCATTTATGGACGGCGCTAAGGCAGAGGCGTCACTATGGTTGGTGTCATCCAGTGCGATAGGTCATGTTGTCATCCTCTAACAACTTATCCTATAGACATCCTCCCAGTCTACAAGATCCAAATAACGAAAACATACAGAATTATACACATTGGTGTCACCCCTTGTGATGGTGTCACCCCTTGTGATGGTGTCACCCCTTGTCATGGTGTCACTTGGTGTGGTCCCCACTCTCTCACCCCTAGTGACACCTCTGCCCTAAGGCATTAGGATGTTCTACATAACTTTTTTTAAAATATACTTACATCTGCATTTATTAGTCACTTATGTAAAATTCTCATAAATGACCTTAACAGCATTATTGGATTCATTCTTATTTTATATGTTACATACACTTCTTCTATACAGAAGATTATTCTGTCCTACGTTCATTTATTGTTAAAGTCTCGTCTTCCATTTTTATTTGAGTTATAAAGTTTGATAGAGATATTTTTTTACACTTACATTCTTTTCCATCGTATTATTATTATTTATTTAGATATGCATACTTAAACAAAAAGTTTTTTCTTCCTTATAAGCTGAATAGCAGAACGAATTTTCTGTGTTACGTCAGAAAATTTGGAAGCTATGACATTACCACGACTTAAACGATTTCGCGAAATAATGGTTTGTGACCTAACGAGATCTATATATGCTTTTTACAAATATAATTAATCGAAATTAATCGATTAATCGATTTGTTAACGATTAATCTAATGGATATTTTTTTTATCAGTAACAGCCCTAGTTGTTATAATTATGTCTATCTGAGAATTGTATTAGATTATCTTCAGTCTATACCTTGTATACGTGAGAGAACATTCTCTCAACGCAGACAGAAGAAAATGGTAGATCTGTTGTGTTTATCATAAAGTCTAATAAATTTAAATATTTTGGCTCATTTAATCTGTTTTATCTGGTACGATAGATGTTTTTAGATAGATTATCACCGTAGCAGCGCCACTTTTCGAATTCAGTGAAATGTCTGTCTTCTGTCTCCATAACGCTGAGGGACACAGAACTACAGTACAAATCAGTTAATAAATAGAGTTTAAAAAATATTTTAATTCTATAAGTTCAAGTACTTTGATTTAATATGACTAATAACTTGGTGCGGTTGTTTGGTATAAAAATTAAAGATTTATGATTTAGAAGGCTAAAGAGAGATCTATAAGTGAGAGAATGAGTGAACTGCATATGTAAAATCTC
>CALYLW010001250.1:0-164599 GCA_944989445.1 Ampullaceana balthica | reverse complement strand
AATCATAGAGTATATCGAAAATTTTATTTCTTTAAAAGCATCGCGTGTTTACAGACTGAAACTGACTGAACTCAACTGATGTAAACACGGGGATGGTCAACGATGGCACGAGTGAACTGACACGTGCTGTCAACAATGACAATCGGACACAGATGCTATATAAAAATAAACTAAAAACGCATTAATTTAATTAGGATACATTCGATCGCTCTGAAAATTTGATAATAAGCATTGTCAAGCAAGGTCTATCTGTGGTAAAATTATGAGATCTCTAAGACGATCAGAAGTATTTTAATTTTGCTTAGGCAAATTTGAAATATTACAGACGGGAACGAGAGGAAGTTCATATAAACGTTGTAATAATAAATAGACGGGAAAAAGGTTTTTAAAAACAACATTTTATAAGTGGACTAAAAGAAGAAAATGATTTAAATGTTATAACAACTTTGATTTAAAATTAAAGGACTAAAACGTAGTGTCGGCGCTTATGAGGTTTTACATATGCAGTTCACCCATACTCTCACATATAGATCTCTCTTTTGCCTTCTCAAATATAAATCTTTAATTTTTATACAAAACACTCGCCCCTGTAGAATTTTTGTCACACAAGCAGAAATGACATTTTTTTTTATTTAAATTCAATTTATCAACTTGAAGCTTAAAATAAATTTAATAAAATTTTGAGACTTTTCCGTCAGTAAGACAGTTAAGTTTTCGATTGCATTTAATTTGATCTTTAAGAATCATTTATAACCCTCAAGAAATCGAAAACTGAGTTAAACAGTTTATAAACATTTCTAAACAGACACTCTTGACAACAGACGAACTTCTGTATGAAGTTGCACACGATTAAATTCTTTATCTTCTTTAATAAAAAACTGTAAATAATATGTCAGTCAATGATTTGCTTTTTTATTAAATAGATATATTTTAATTAAATATTTTAATGACTTGACTTATGTAAGCATGCACTTAAATGTGTAGCAGCTAGATGTTGATGATGTATGATACATTGTACTGTGAATGCATTTGGCACCTTATTTTTTAATATTTAAGAAAACCTTGTAGTGCCCTACCATTGATGGAGCATCATCTGTGACTAATGATACGATATTACTTAAATGCTTTTCTTTATTTTAAAAAAAACGACTCATCCACTAAATGAAATGTTGATTCTTTTTAGTATTCAGTTTTTATGAAGTGGACTAATAAATATTCTTTGAAAATTTGTTTTTTCCTTTGTTAACTGCACGTATGCTAAACGTATTGTCCAATTTCCTGGCGAAGATTACTCATCTAACTAAGTAAAAAATGTGATGTTATTAAATAGCTGCACAATGAACTTACAACATCTTTATCAATTTCATTGATTCTTCTTTGCAGTGCTATTTTTCTCAACCCAATTTCTTAAAATTATCAGTTGCTGGCTTGTGTAGCTCAGTGCGTATTACTTCACTTACTGCCGGTATAATTAGTTTCCCGCCAATAGTATGAGGTTTTTTTTCGATTTAACAATCATTAACGAAATTTCGTATAAAGCAAGTATTCCATAGCCATCTTGTGTGTTGGGGTTGAAAAGAGTTTTGTCAAAGTTAGTTATTTGAATATTTTTTTTTATATTTAAGAGTTCGAAAAGAGGATACATTATTTTTATTTTTTATCACCATAAATTTTAGTCCTGTAGCTTGGAAGGCTTTATAGCTTCGCGAATACATAAATCTAAATTTCTAAATACTTTCTTCTTGATTTGATGCTGTCACCACCTCTTTAAAGTTACGAAGTGATTATTCGGAGATATCTCCGTATAAAGCTGGGCGTTATAGACAGATATTTCCCATGATTCTTAGCGTCATACGCAAATTTTGTTGGCTGGTCATGTGACTTCTTGCCAATTTGATATAAGATTTTTAAAAATTCATACGATTTATGAGTTTCTGTGGTCTCACGGTTAGGACATTAGATTCTTGAACTCTTAAGTGGAGGTTCGAGTTTCGTTGAGTCTTTTTTTTTAAGGTTGTAGTTTCAGTTTTAGGTTCTGGGTTAGGTTTAGTTGTCTATTTTTTAAATTAAAATAGAAAAAATATTTTCGTTTGAGTCTTATTTTTTTAAGGTTGTAGTTTTAGGGTCTGTGTTAGGTTTAGTTGTCTAATTTTTAAAATTAAAATAGAAACAACAACAAATATAGCAACCAAAAATACGATTTATCGAGCGCACCGTTCTCTTTGCTTTTACAAAATTAATTTTAAAATCATAAATCTTTTGAAATAAATTTTAAGCTATGATAGGTACATATAATTAATATATATTAAATAAGAACGGAAATTGTGTTTGTTTTTTAAAAAAGAAATCTCCCAATAACGCCGGGAGTTATTGGGAGAAATCTACGTATAACGCCTGGCGTTATTCGGAGATATCTCCGTATAACGCCTCCCTTAAAGTTATTCTCCCCACCCCCCGCCCCCGCCATTCAAAAAAAAATATTATGTCACCGCACCCCATGGATTGCTGCAGCGCCCACACCACTATGCTAAGTCATATTGAACAAAATGAACTAGCCACAAGAAATTGTTTAAATCGAGCTCCGTCTATACTGGTGGTAGAAGAAAGCTGGAAATTCATTGGAATTGTTATCCCTTATTAAAGGGATCGAAGACAAGTGGCTTGCCACTTAGATAATCAAAATTCCTTTTCAGAAATCTGAAACACACGCTTTTCATCACTTAGGCAAAGCATAAATTATGATAAATGCATTATATTTATAGTTGTTTTAATTTAAGAAAGTAGGTTTATAAAAATATATTTTTTCCTTGAAATAAAAACATTCTATACATGATAGTTATGTACCTGCAATTCAAAGTGTATGCTATACAAATAAGTAATATTATGTCGCAAGGACTTATAGATTGTAATTAAAACGAAGTTAAATAAATTAATATTATGTTCTTCTCATTAATACTGCCGCTTAAGTTGTCTCAATTACAATCTCATATTAAGTAAGTTTATACCGGTGCTTTTTAGCGCGGCGTGCATGAAAATACAGATTCATTGCACGTAAGATATTACAATAGATCATATTTTAATTTGTAAATTGTCCCTTATGTGTTTTATGTGAGTTCAAACTTGTTTCAATGATTTCACATCCATCTAAATATGATGTATGGATTTTTTTTCAAATGTCTTATTGAATTTACTGGGTAAACAACATAACAATCAAGCAACATTATCAAATAAAAAACAACACTAAGAATCAGGAAACTCTAACAAACTGAGAGACAACACTTACAATCAAACAATTCTTACAGACAAACAGGCAATAGTAGCAAACAGACAACTTTAACACACAGACAATTCTAACTTCTCTAATATTTAGGAAATACAAAAAAATGAGAAATCTCTGACATAAAACAAAATTAACAATGAGTACAAATTTATAGACATACAACACAAACCAACTTAAACACAGACAACCCCAGCATATCTTGCAAACTGACAGACCACACTAACTTTAACAAATGTAACAGACAGACAAAACTCAAAGGCAGATAACCGTTAAATACAGACAACTCTTACAATTAGACATTTAGGACGGACAACACTAACATATCCATTAGTTTCTGACAAGAAAGCGGGAATTGATAACAAACAGAGATAACTCATATCACCTGTGATAACAGAAAGAGATAACTGAAATCACCTGCGATAACAGACAGAGATAACCCATATCACTTGTGACGAAAATTACGGGAATCTTAAGCCTCGTGTTAAATTTCCTGCTCTGTGACCCCTAAAATGAAAACAAGGGGATAATACAACATGATAAAACCACACCCTTCCCATATTCTATTTAGGCGGAGTGTGTGAGAGAAATATCTTGATGTTATATCTCGGGGCAGAAGTGTAGTAGCACTGTTGACTGAAACCAAATGAAATTAGATAATGGCAAATCAGCGTTCATTGACAATAAGTTATAAAAGCTGGTACATGAAAAGTTCGGACACTGGAGTTTTGGTCACTAACAGCGATCTTAGTTTTTGTGGAGAAGAAACCCCACAGCTTCAGGAGACAAAATAGTGGCAATTCGAGTTCTACCTGGTATTTTGCTTCGCTTGTTTTTTTTAATAACATCTACCAGCAGTCTCTCCCTGTTTACAGTCACTGTTCACTGTGTGACCACTGGACGCCCAATCGTTACGTCCGTATTGTCACAGTGCCGTATTAGAACTACGACCCTGTGACCACTGGATCTGGAACCAAGTGTCGTCATCCAGTCGGGTCGGAAAGTTCAGCTGGCTCAATGGACGAGATTCTTTCCCCTACCTTGTATTATACACAGAAGGAGCGAGGCCTCCAATTGACTTGCGTCACTCATCGGGAGAGTTTAATTCTCCATCACCCAGGAAGACCACGTGTTTCTGTACAGTTTTCAGCTGCCCTGCCTGCTGAAGCTGAACGTTATTTTCTCACACGTGGATATCGCCGAAGATTCCCCCCCCCCAGCTATCCAGCGAAAAGGTCACCCCTACACATCTACCTGTCACAGCAAGAACATCACGCACCACTAGACAGATATACCGCTCCACTACGGAGGTACATCCTACAATCAGATCAAATTCATTACTATGTGGACCGAGACATGTGATTGATGTTACAGTCATAGGTATGATTATATAGGCTAATAGAATTAAGTAAAGTTCCCTTTATAGACCCGAAGGCTATGGGGCAATGAAGCACGTTCACAATTTCCATAGCCACGCATACGAGGGATTAAGATTTGATTATTTATGCTAGGGATTTTGTTCAAATTATATTTATTTTAACATTTTAATTAAACATATTTTTAATTTGTGGAAATCTGTACGTCTCTTGTGAGTGTCTTTATCTGGATTGCCACAATAGTTGCTACTAGATATGCCCCGCGTTTAGCATACGCCGCAGACTTGCTCTTGGATAGTCAAAGTAAGGGGGCAAAGAACGGACTCAAACTACATTACGTGTAAATTAAAACAATGTGAGTGAACTTCGGTGCTGCTTTTTGTGTCTGTACTCTCATTAGTTTCATTCCCCAACTGTTCTTTGCACTGTCTATGATGAGCAAGTCTGAGTCGTATACTATGCAATAAAGGGTAAAAGAACGGGCACAAGCAGACATTTAAAAAAAATATGTATTCGCTGGGGCTTGAACCCAGGACCTTCCCCGCATGAGGCGGACGTGATAACCGTACACTACGAATCTCACGTTTTCTGTGAAGGAACAATGCAAGTGAAACGCATGGACCATTGTTGATCAGCTCTCCAATACCCTCGCTTGCCAACCATTAACTGCGTTTAGTTGACCCCAGGAAGGGTATTCGTCATGCTTGTTTGCACATACTTGCCTGCGTCGTGGTGTCTCGCATGGTACCATTAAGAGAATTATGTATATAGATAGCACATCCATATTGTCGTCAGTAAGAGAGAATCATAATATTAGCAGAAATTATGTAGCTATGTGAACAATAAAGACAACGTAAATGATGATTGCGGCTTTAGTTTTACCTTTGAATTCACTAATTGTTTAAACTTTCTAATATTTATAAATAGCCTAAAAAAGGAATACAGAAATAAAGGAATGTTAGCAATTCAAGAATATATTATCCCTAGTTATAGGGATCGAAATAAAGTGGCCTGCACTTGAATAAAATTAGAATGCCTTCTACGGTTAAAGAACATTAATTATAACATATGTATCGAATTTGACATCTAGAGAACCATATATAATATAGTATTAAATAAATTTCATAATTTTTATATCTTTAAGTAAATTCGATTTTTAAATGTATTATGTCTTCGAATTTTATATTTCTTTGCGTATTTTTTAATTTACATACAATGAAACATTTATAAAACACAGGCTTATGAATTCATATCTTATAAATGTTAAATTACAATTTAATGAAAGTAAAATAATAAATATGTTCACATGTATCTTCTTTGCTTAGTTTATTCAACACAATGTCCTATTTCATACATTAGCACCGATGCTTTGTAGTGTGTCATTGGTGGGAAACACAATTATAATGCACGTCAGATATGATTTTATTATTACTTATTCGTATATTCAACGAGTTCACTCACAAAATTACCATTCCTTCATTTTTTTACCACGTGTATATTTTAACTCGCTTTCGTTGGGCATTGTTTGTTGGTTTGTCCAAGATTTTTTCAAATCTGCCAACGTAAAATTAGACCACTTCTGATGGTCCTAGAGATCTGAAAATTTTACCACAGATAGATCTTGGATGACAATGCAATGTATTAAAATTTCAGATCGATCGAATAAACCGTTATTAAATTATTGAACTTTTTATTTTATCTATAGTCTGTACCGTCAGCTTTTGTTGACATTCATGTGTTCACCCCCGTGACCACATCACAATGTTTTTAAAACTTTGGGCGGGCGCTTGTGAGGTGTTTGGTAAAATACATAGAGGTAAAAAAATATTGTTAAAATACAAGTTTTTATTAGTGGACTAAAAAGAATAAAATAAATAAAGGTAAAAAAAAAGATTTTTAAAAACCACGTTTTTACAAGTGGACTAAAAAGAACAAAATAATTTAAAACTTGTAAGTTGAAGTACTTCTATTTAAAATGACTAAAAACGTGGGTGGGTGTTTGGTATAAAATTAAAGATTTCTAATTTAGAAGGCAAAAGAGAGATGTATAAGTGAGAGAATGAGTGAGCCGCATATGTTAAACCTCATAAGCGCCCGCCCGACGTTTTTAGTCACTTTACATAGAAGTACTTGTACTTACAAGTTTTAAATTATTTTCTTCTTTTTAGTCCACTTGTAAAAACATGGTTTTTAAAAATCTATTTTTTTACCTTTATATAATAAAGCTAAAGAATACTTTTTATTGCATATGTATATTTGTATTATACTATTTAAAATCTATGGCTTGGAACGTTTACTTATGTTCAATTCACGTGAAACACAATATTGCTGATTAAGTCATTAGAAATGATGATGAAATGATGTTATTATATTTGGAGAAATGTTTTCTTTAGATCGTGAGCAGATTTATCAGATCTCCAATTTGCTAAGTATTTTACTTATCATAAAATCAGCAGTAAGTTTGGGTTTACATGGGTTGTCACTGCTGGGCTGGAAATGGGGATTAACTCCCTTTTCCCAAGAATTACCCAAAAAGAGATTGCGCATCAGACCGAGTTTCACAGCTAAATACAGCTCCTGGCGTTCACGTGCGACTCCGCAATTGAGCCCGGCGAAACCCTTTCCCAATAGGAGAAGGGGTGAGAGGCGGACCACTGGCGACTAAAAATCAGTTGTTTCAGGCAATCAGGGCTGGTCAGCCATGGAAGACTACGCGACTAAGAGAAGGAATTTCTGATCATAAAACGCCACTGCTTTGTGAGTAATCCGCACTTGTGTAGTACTTAAAGGAGTCAACTCTTAAAACAAATCTTTAATCAGACTCCCTAAGGCAATGTGCTGTCTGCTTGCCAGCTAACACATTGGCAACTCCTGTGATGTAACTGTACGAGCAATGCCTTTCCCCTGTAATCACCAGTTGTGTGAAGAGAGGGCATCTGATACACGGGCAAGATCTGGCTCTCCTCAACACACTTCCCCGGCTTTACGTCCTGGAGAGGACACTCCATAATCTCTGCTTAGCGTTGAGTCAACAAAGAGCCCCTATATGGCTAAAATGTATTTTTATTTTTTCTCTGTACTATAATAATGATAGTGTAATGAGGAAAATAATATATTTCTTGAATTCAGCTTATTTTGTAGTCATATTCTAACAAATTCTAATAACAAACACACACACGCCTACAAAAATGTGAAGTTACTGCATACAAAAAAATATTATTTTTAAATATTTTTATTTATGTATATATAAGGGCTGCAGAAATTAACGATTAATTTATATATTACTCTTTGAAAAATGTTGATCTATAAGAATTCGATTTAAATTTAAGAAAATATTTCTAAAATTTTATTTTCCCAATTTATAATATTTTTTTTGTTATTTACTTACTTTCTCTCGTATTATTATTATTTATTTAGGCGTGCATACGTAAACAAAAATGTCTTTCTTCTTTATGTATTGCAAAGCAGAGCGAATTTGCTGTGTTACGTCACAAATTTTGAGAGCGATGGAATTACCGCGACTTAACCGATTTCGCGAAATAATGAATAGCGACTTGACGGGATCTATATATGCATTATAAAAATATAATTAATCGAAATTAATCGATTAATCGAGTATTTTACTACCCGATTAAAGGAATTAAATTTACATTACCAGCCCTACTATAAACCAATACAAGTATAGTAGGTTGTAACGGTGTCTACGCATATAACTAAGTATCTGTATATAATGTTATACAAAAATACACAAATAGTAGGCAAAACATTGTCTAAAATTTAGTTTTTTGTTCTTTTTTTAAAGATAATATTATGCTCATTCAATGAATATTGAGGTATGATTTTTCTAGGTATGTCAGATGACATCTTCTAAATTATAATCTTTAGGATCCGTGACCAATTTAATTTAATGCTTTAACATTTTAAAGTTGTACTACGTATATATGTATATTATATACACGCACATAATAATTTGTACATATTTCTAAGTTGATTTGATTTCGTTAGAATAAGTTGATATGAGAGTCATGTACAATTGCTCGAAGTCAACTAAAGATCTTAAGAGAAATGTTAAAATAAGAATAGTCGAGTAAGAACAACACACTTCTTTACTATGTGAGAAGAAAATTTGTTCGGTTTTAACTTAATTGACAAACGTTTATCAGCGCTCGCCTTTTGTTTACATTATTTATGTGTAATATCTGAATAAATAAACTTATAGACCTAAAAGAAGTAGACGGAACGTAATTCACACGTAACTTTAAATAAAATGACGATCCTTGTGTTTACACTTTCAGGTCAAATTACCGTTGAATTCAACACAAGATGGCTGATTGTTAAGATGTTTGTCTTTACATAAGTGGTGTGTCTGTTTTATCGAAATAATTATTTCAAATTCTGAAATTTCTATTGATTTACATTTTACATAGAAACACAAGGTTACATGTTTTACATAAAAAGTTCTGATGAAGATATATTTATTTGAAATTCTTCAAGGTCTTTCATGTACATGTTTTACTAGGTTTTAAAAAAGTAGCACATTTTACTTAATTTTTTTTAAAAACTAAAACACATCGTTGTTTGAAACATGCATTAAGAAACTTAGCATAAAAAATAAATCTGTCTTATCTGTATAATTTTATCTCTTAAAGCAGGGGTCGGCGAACAGGGGTAAATTACCCCATTTGGGGTAAAAAGGGAATATTGGGGGGGGGGAATCTAGACTCATTGGGGAAATATAAAATCCCATTTACATATTCAAAATTCGTCATTTATACGCTGAAGATTAGCCTACTTTTGATCCGGTTCCCTCTAGAAAACGCCTTCTATAAATGCGAGTAAATTCTTTGCAATTCAGCTTGATGAGACAAATGAAGTCATTAGTAATGCTTATAGTATATGTTCGCTACAAAGGCTTTCAAATTATTGAAGAGGGAATGTTGGTTTGTGCTACTATCAAATTGCGATGTTTAGGAATTATGTATCCAATAAAGTTAATGAATACTTTCATAAGGATTATTTAAAAAAGGGAAATACTTTATAGTTGTGTCTGTTGATGGAGCTCTAACTATGTTGGGTCTTTTTCACCCCTTTTTTTTTACTTTGGCAAGAGAGAGGAATCCCAAAATTGAAGTTAACAACTGTATCGTCAAGCTCTGCTTGTGAAACATTTGGAACCTGAACTGGAGGTCGTCATGCATGATGATATTCAGATTGTACATTTCATTAAAGAACATGCACTGCAAACGCGACTTTTTCGTGATTTATGTAAAGAAATTGATGCTGAATATACAGACCTACTTTATCACAATGAGGTACGGTGGCTTTCACGCGGCAATGTTCTCAGCAGTGTCAGTTCTAAAAGCCAAAATTCAAAACATTTCTGGGTGGTCAAAAGCTCTAGCAAAGAAGTTTACCAACTGTTATTGGGTTGCACATCTCGCATACTTTGCTGATATTTATGAGCATGTGAATGCGTTGAACAAGGAATTGCTAGGGGAAAAATATCAGTATAATCTCAGTCAGAGAAAAGATTGCAGCATTTGAATAAAGCGTTCATATTGGAAACAAAACGCGTAATGAAACAAGTTAGTGGCATTTCAAAGTTGGTCTCGTACTTGGAAGAATTTGGAAATATAACTTTTGACCACATGAAGGATATATTTATTAGACATTTTACCAAGCCCTAAGAGTGGATTACAGTTTACTTTCCAGTTATTGATTTGCATAATGTCAGTTGGATTGTAGATCCCTTTCGAGGTGACATTGCGGATGTACCAGATGAGCTTCAAGGATTTGTTGAGACTCCCTTGAACTTCAATCCAATAAAGAGGAACATTTATGAATGTCAAATGCTGCAAAGGCTTTCAACATTGCACAATAGGAGGCCGTCAAAACGTTGTTGCCTTTTGCAACAACTTACTTTTGTCACAAGGATTTTCCACGCTAGTGAACATAAAACAAAGCTGGCAAATAGATTGGATCCTGAAGACAGCATCCAACGTGTCCTGCTCAAATTTCGATGTAATTGTGTTAAATATAAAGAAAGATCTTTTTCACTGAATTGAACAGTAAGGAGATTTAAACAATAAACCTGTGTGTTTATTAAAATAAAATAATTGATGATATTAATTTATATTAAATGTATAGTCGCAGTTAGTATTTAAAGGTTACTAATCAATGTGTTAAAGGAAATCTTAAATTAAATTTATGTTCAATGTTTATAGTAACTTATAGTAACTATATGGCTTGTAAATTGTCTATAAATGAAGGAATTAGTATTTTTCTCATACAAAGGTAAAACCACTCGAACCCATGGTCTCATACAGTTAGAAAATGTGCGAAACATATAATGGTTTATGAAATATATCAGCTACAAAAAATATATTTATTTTAAATTATCAAATTTGGAGTCTTTAAGTTCAGTGAAAACATTACCTCCCTTTAAGCTCACTGACAAGGCGATATACAGAATCAAAATACCATCAAACAAAACAATGACGCTAAAGATACACAATCTAAATGAGATGTGTACCATCCAACAAAACAATGACTCTAGAGATACACAATCTAAATGAGATGTGTACCATCCAACAAAACAATGACTCTAGAGATACACAATCTAAATGAGATGTGTACCATCTAACAAAACAATGACTCTAGAGATACACAATCTAAATTAGATGTGTACCATCTAACAAAACAATGACTCTAGTGATACACAATCTAAATGAGATGTGTACCATCCAACAAAACAATGATTCTAGATATACACAATCTAAATGAGATGTGTACCATCCAACAAAACAATGACTCTAGAGATACACAATCTAAATGAGGTGTGTACCATCCAACAAAACAATGACTCTAGAGATACACAATCTAAATGAGGTGTGTACCATCCAACAAAACAATGACTCTAGAGATACACAATCTAAATGAGATGTGTACCATCCAACAAAACAATGACTCTAGAGATACACAATCTAAATGAGATGTGTACCATCCAACAAAACAATGACTCTAGAGATACACAATCTAAATGAGATGTGTACCATCCAACAAAACAATGACTCTAGAGATACACAATCTAAATGAGGTGTGTACCATCCAACAAAACAATGACTCTAGAGATACACAATCTAAATGAGATGTGTACCATCCAACAAAACAATGACTCTAAAGATACACAATCTAAATGAGGTGTGTACCATCCAACAAAACAATGACTCTAGAGATACACAATCTAAATGAGATGTGTACCATCTAACAAAACAATGACTCTAGAGATACACAATCTAAATTAGATGTGTACCATCTAACAAAACAATGACTCTAGTGATACACAATCTAAATGAGGTGTGTACCATCCAACAAAACAATGATTCTAGATATACACAATCTAAAAGAGATGTGTACCATCCAACAAAACAATGACTCTAGAGATACACAATCTAAATGAGGTGTGTATCATCCAACAAAACAATGACTCTAGAGATACACAATCTAAATGAGGTGTGTACCATCCAACAAAACAATGACTCTAGAGATACACAATCTAAATGAGATGTGTACCATCCAACAAACAATGACTCTAGTGATACACAATCTAAATGAGATGTGTACCATCCAACAAAACAATGATTCTAGATATACACAATCTAAATGAGATGTGTACCATCCAACAAAACAATGACTCTAGAGATACACAATCTAAATGAGGTGTGTACCATCCAACAAAACAATGACTCTAGAGATACACAATCTAAATGAGGTGTGTACCATCCAACAAAACAATGACTCTAGAGATACACAATCTAAATGAGGTGTGTACCATCCAACAAAACAATGACTCTAGAGATACACAATCTAAATGAGATGTGTACCATCCAACAAAACAATGACTCTAGAGATACACAATCTAAATGAGATGTGTACCATCCAACAAAACAATGACTCTAGAGATACACAATCTAAATGAGGTGTGTACCATCCAACAAAACAATGACTCTAGAGATACACAATCTAAATGAGATGTGTACCATCCAACAAAACAATGACTCTAAAGATACACAATCTAAATGAGGTGTGTACCATCCAACAAAACAATGACTCTAGAGATACACAATCTAAATGAGATGTGTACCATCTAACAAAACAATGACTCTAGAGATACACAATCTAAATTAGATGTGTACCATCTAACAAAACAATGACTCTAGTGATACACAATCTAAATGAGGTGTGTACCATCCAACAAAACAATGATTCTAGATATACACAATCTAAAAGAGATGTGTACCATCCAACAAAACAATGACTCTAGAGATACACAATCTAAATGAGGTGTGTATCATCCAACAAAACAATGACTCTAGAGATACACAATCTAAATGAGGTGTGTACCATCCAACAAAACAATGACTCTAGAGATACACAATCTAAATGAGATGTGTACCATCCAACAAACAATGACTCTAGAGATACACAATCTAAATGAGATGTGTACTATCCAACAAAACAATGATTCTATATACACACAATCTAAATGAGATGTGTACCATCCAACAAAACAATGACTCTAGAGATACACAATCTAAATGAGGTGTGTACCATCCAACAAAACAATGACTCTAGAGATACACAATCTAAATGAGATGTGTACCATCCAACAAAACAATGACTCTAAAGATACACAATCTAAATGAGATGTGTACCATCCAACAAAACAATGACTCTAGAGATACACAATCTAAATGACATGTGTACCATCCAACAAAACAATGACTCTAGAGATACACAATCTAAATGAGGTGTGTACCATCCAACAAAACAATGACTCTAGAGATACACAATCTAAATGAGATGTGTACCATCCAACAAAACAATGACTCTAGAGATACACAATCTAAATGAGATGTGTACCATCCAACAAAACAATGAATCTAGAGATAAACAATCTAAATGAGATGTGTACCATCCAACAAAACAATGACTCTAGAGATGCACAATCTAAATGAGATGTGTACCATCCAACAAAACAATGACTCTAGAGATACACAATCTAAATGAGATGTGTACCATCCAACAAAACAATGACTCTAGAGATACACAATCTAAATGAGATGTGTACCATCCAACAAAACAATGACTCTAGAGATACACAATCTAAATGAGATGTGTACCATCAGACAAAACAATGACTCTAGAGATACACAATCTAAATGAGATGTGTACCATCAGACAAAACAATGACTCTAGAGATACACAATCTAAATGAGATGTGTACCATCAGACAAAACAATGACTCTAGCGATACACAATCTAAATGAGATGTGTACCATCAGACAAAACAATGAATCTAGAGATACACAATCTAAATGAGATGTGTACCATCCAACAAAACAATGACTCTAGAGATACACAATCTAAATGAGATGTGTACCATCAGACAAAACAATGAATCTAGAGATACACAATCTAAATGAGATGTGTACCATCAGACAAAACAATGACTCTAGAGATACACAATCTAAATGAGATGTGTACCATCCAACAAAACAATGACTCTAGAGATACACAATCTTAATGAGATGTGTACCATCCAACAAAACAATGACTCTAGAGATACACAATCTAAATGAGACGTGTACCATCCAACAAAACAATGACTCTAGAGATACACAATCTAAATGAGATGTGTACCATCCAACAAAACAATGACTCTAGAGATACACAATCTAAATGAGATGTGTACCATCAGACAAAACAATGAATCTAGAGATACACAATCTAAATGAGATGTGTACCATCCAACAAAACAATGACTCTAGAGATACACAATCTAAATGAGATGTGTACCATCAGACAAAACAATGAATCTAGAGATACACAATCTAAATGAGATGTGTACCATCAGACAAAACAATGACTCTAGAGATACACAATCTAAATGAGATGTGTACCATCCAACAAAACAATGACTCTAGAGATACACAATCTAAATGAGATGTGTACCATCCAACAAAACAATGACTCTAGAGATACACAATCTAAATGAGACGTGTACCATCCAACAAAACCATGACTCTAGAGATACACAATCTAAATTAGACGTGTACCATCCAACAAAACAATGAATCTAGAGATACACAATCTAAATGAGATGTGTACCATCAGACAAAACAATGACTCTAGAGATACACAATCTAAATGAGATGTGTACCATCCAACAAAACAATGACTCTAGAGATACACAATCTAAATGAGGTGTGTACCATCCAACAAAACAATGACTCTAGAGATACACAATCTAAATGAGATGTGTACCATCAGACAAAACAATGACTCTAGAGATACACAATCTAAATGAGATGTGTACCATGCAACAAAACAATGACTCTACAAGATGACGTCAAATGACGCGCACATGGTACTGTTGTGGGTGGTTCATTCACATGACACTCATAAATTATTTTGATTTCATTTGCTGTAAATGTCACAGAAACAAAGTACAATATATTTACTTGATTTACTGTATTGGTCAAAGTGAAGCCAATAAGTAGATCGAAGTGACGTCATGGCACAGTTGAATAACCAAAGATAAAAGTAGAAAATATTGTCAAATTTATCAGGACTTTGGCTACACAAACTTCTGATCTTGATTGCCTCGATGTGGTCTACAAGGACAAAAATAAGTAATGAAAAATGTATAAAACTATTTGGACATTGGTTGTAAGTTCTTGAGTGATATTATAGTACTCATCACCACAACAAGGATTAGTCTGCATCTAATAAATAAAGATTTATTAACATTTATTTTTTGCGTCCCATATCCTCGTGTTCGTAGGGGGTTCTAATTTTTCATTAGAACTTTCTTGGTATACCTTGGCGGCGTCCATCTCCCGTCAAGGTCAGCGTAGGGCTTTTAGCGATAGTCATTAATCAACATTTTTATTGTTGATGAAAAACGTGGGCTCGATCCCACGCCCCTCAACTTTTGAGGTGAGCGCACTATTAACTTCGCTATCCAGCCACCTTTTTAACATTATCAATTGTTAAAAATATCTTACAGTCACGCCCGGATACCATGTGATGTCAAAGTCAGTTACAATTTGTATCTAAGTGTAAGTTACTAATCTCCTAACTACAATGTAGTATTAGATATATAGTATGACATAGATACATGATCTTATTTTAATTGGATTCCGTGTAAACAGTTAAGTTGAATAATCCTTGAAATTTATTGTCATTGTATTGATAATTTTAGAAATCGAAGTCAATTGGTGTGCCAATATAATTTGTGAGGAATATAATTTACACACACAAAATTCATTTCATCAATAAAATACTTAAATAACAAAGGAGATTGCAGAGAAAACCTCAAACTTCATTCATCGATATCCGCCTCACTCCCTTTGTTAAAATACAATAGACACATTGTACAAGATGTACTTACAACAAAAAAAAACAGTCATTGTTTCTTAAAATCTGTATAAGAAACAAATTATGTAAATTTGCATTTGCGAAAGTTGAAATTTTTTTAGCATCGTCTCTAGCAGTTTTATGAGGAGTCGAAATAGCTTAATGGTATTTTATTCATAACAGCATCATTAAGTATTTAGTCAAGTGGGCACACAAAAGTGTTATATAAATTTATAATTTTCATAAAACATTTAAAATTGAAAAAAATTTATTGACATGAACTTGATTTATACCAGGGGCTCGAGGGAATAAGGGATTTTTAGACATAGTAACCCTCATAGGGAGCGAATTCAAGTGGCACGCCACTTTGATGTTGATTTTTTTTTCAATTTTTAATTATTTTTTTTATTTTTTATTTTTATATTATTTTTTTTTATTGTAACAAATAAAAAATACATTATATATTATTTCTTAAACATAAAAACCTTAATAATTTTCTGTTATGTATAATATCATGTTATTAATAGTGTGCTCTAACATGTTTTCTAATAATATGTTTGTACTGTGAAAGTATTTTTAAGCTTATTGTTTGTTGTTTCTTGTTTATAGAGTCTGGTATTATGTTTAGTGTTATTGCTTTGTCTATATCTACATTGTGTATTGTGCCTGCTTGTATGAATTGTTGGAGTGTGGATTTAGTTTGTAAAATTGTATTGCATGTGAGATATAAATGTTGTTCAGTCTCATCAGCTCCTGACCTGCAGAGTGGACAGCCTATTCTTGCCCCTCTGTCTTTATAATTTCTTGATGAGACTGGTGTTGTATTGTAAATTAGTCTGTGTGTTATTTCTTTTTCTTTAGTTGGTATTTCTTTGATGTGTGTATTTTTAAAAGTGTCCTCAGTGTTTGTAATTCCATAAACTTTTATCCATTTAATTCTATTGTTCAGAGGTGTTGCATGTCTTTTTATTTAATGTGTATATATTTTATTGGCTGTTTTGTGTAATACTTCTTCATTGCCTTTTATTGCTTTGATGCATGCCGTATGAAATTATGATTGTTTTCTACCCATGTAATGTGCAGTGCTGTTATCAATTGCTATTAAATGTCGAAGTCTGATTCCTAAGTAATAATGTGTGAATGTATTTTCTGATCTTTTTTTAATGGCTTGTCATATAAATTTTATTCTGAGTGCTTGTATTTTTGTTTGTATGTCTTGCAAGTTTATCCCTCTATCTAGCTTTGATTGTATTAGTGTTGTATGTTTGATATTGTGTATTGTTCATTGGAATATGTATTTAGTTATGTGTGAGTTAATTTCTTTTAAAATTATTGGTGGGGGTTCCCATATTGTTCCTTATATATTGTTTTGGGGATGACATATGTGTTTATAATTGAGCTCCTTCCAAAAAATGTTTGTGCTGTGTATTTGTTCCTGTCAATAATCTTTTTAATGGATTGTTTAATATTCCTCCATATTTCAGTGTTTGTCTGTGTCTGATTATTGGAATAAAAGATCCCATAAATTCTAAGACTCTCCTTCCTAATTATGACTAAAGGGAAATATTTTATAGTATGCCATGTACACATCTTTGGGATATTTTGGGCAAATAGCTCTAAGTGCTTCACAAATCATTTCTGCTGTATTTTTTCATTTTTTTTAAAATTAAAAACATTTTTGCATCATTTTTGTGTACTGATGCTCTCTGTACAAGACTTAATTCTAATAAATTTACCAAATGTTTTGAATCTGAATTTGTCTCTTGGGTAAAGGTTCTTAAAATCGTCATCTTTATCAACACTTATAGGGCTTCTTCTATATATGCTGTTTTGCAAATATCTTCTTCATCACCACTGCTACGCCTTCTTCAACATCTGAATTTCTTGTTATCTACTTCAACCATTTTTCCCTTAGATTTTTCGTTAACATGATCTAACACATTGGTTCTCAACCTTTTCAGATTCACAGACCACTTTAAAAAAGTGTGTCTTAGCCACGGACCATTACTGAAAATAAATTGTGCTATTGCCGTGCTTGAAATGTATCTATAAATATACTTTGTATAAAAATAGTTACTATTATACATGTCAGGAACAGTATAATAAAATGATATGATTTGCGTGCTCCAAAAACAATATTACATGGAAACAGACTGTACTATCTGTCTTTTGTAACGAAAAATTGTCAGTTATGTTAGTATTATACTTATAGTATTATTTAATTCTTATTGCTCACTAAAGAAATTAAGTCATAAATAGTAGTTAGCATATAAAAATGCTACATTAGTTTATTTAGTGCGAGCCTTGAGGTTGTACATTTGAGCACATTATATTCAAACAAGGTGTACTACTTGAAAGACTCCATCATAGTTCATCTTCAACTTCAAGTCGGGAACGATTTTTTGTTTTGACTGCAACCAATTAGAAAATCCACAATCACAAAGATATGATGTTGCAAGGGGTAAAAGTATTTAAAAATATTTCTGAGACTGTTCTGAGTAATCCACAATTTCAAAAAAAACAACACTTTCTGATGCGCCATATTCAAAGTAGTATCGCTGGTCAGGTCAATAAATTCTTTTAAATTCGATGTTGGTAAATTTAACGAGTCAATGTGTTCAAGAAACGGACTGAAAACCAACGAAAACTCTGAATTTTTAAATCACCAAAGTTGAAGTTAAATTGATCCTGCGGTGATTGAATTTTGTCAGAAATCAAATTTCTCAACAGTTGCTTATTGTTTTCAGCATTTTCTCGTTTATTGGTAAACTCATACAATTAATCAATCATGTCAAAGTTACCCTAAAATAATCTTGTTTTATAAAGATCAAGCTTTTTTGTAAAAGCTGATACTTTGTCACTAGAGTCATTAAATGTGTCAGCTTTTCTTGCAGAGGTGAATTAAATTTATTCAGCTCTTCAAAAAAGCCAAGTAATCCAGAACATCAAGCCATAAGTGGACATATTACACTATTACACACTCTGATCTGGGTTGATCATTTTCAATCAAAACATATAAACCCAAAGCGCTAATATTCTTCATCAAAACGTCGCATATTCGTATTTTTTTTCTACGCAACTGAATTTGATTCACACACATGTTATGAGGATGAGTCTGAGCAATAATTTGTGTCCTTATGTTTAGTTGTTTTCTTTATTCTAAATTTATCCATGTGTCAATCAATTTAATTTATTAATTACTTTAATAATTTTAATATCAATTTAAGGCTAATTTACTAAATGGTTTCAATGAATTATTTTTTAATGTTAATAACAACTATAGTATTCTAGAATCTAGTGTGACCAGTGGCGGATTCTGACTGCCCGGGGCCCCTGGCTGCAATTCAAACTGGGGCCCTATCCAGCTAGCATCCCTTTAAAAAAAAGATTGCTAGCAGCTAATATAAGACTGTAACTTGTAACTAGATAGTCCATTGGTTCCTTGTTCATAATGTGTCTGTACTCCGGGATGGGATTCATAAAAAAAACCGAAAACAAAGAAATAACTGTTTGCCCGGAAACTAAAATTGAGTGTAAAAAGATAATTAAAAATAAATAAAAACGAATGAAAAAAAAACACAAACGGCCTCGGCCGGGAAACGAACCCGCTACCGCTTGCACCACAAGACAACACGTTGCCTCAAGACTACAAAATCCTGATGTTTGAACAAAATTTAAAAGATATAAATAGTATTCATTAATATGTTCTCTTATTGAGCCAATCAAATCAAGTTTTTCGAAATTGAGGCTACGGGTCCGAATAGCGATCAGATTAATAGATAAGATTTTATTAATTTATTTAATTTATGATATTTTTAGGGATTCATGCAAACATTTGTCCACCTTTATTATAAATTATACTAAATTTGGGGGCCCTAAATCATCGGGGGCCCCTGGCTTTAGCCCGTTCAGCCCCCCCCCCTTAATCCGCCATAGAGTGTGACATCATGTGATTTCCGTTATAGAAAAAAGAAAGCAGAATCAAAACATTATTTTAGGTGCTATGCTATCGCCCTCGAGTGATTAAAATTAATCAATATATTCAAAAAGTTACATGTTTCTCTTTTCGTGTTTTTAATTTTAAAAAATTAAAATATCATCATTTGCTCGCGGACCTTCCAGGTATATCCCCGCGGACCACTAGGTACATCCCCGTGGACCACCAGTCACATCCCCGTGGACCACCAGGCACATCACCGCGGACCACCAGGCACATCCCCGACGACCACCAGGCACATCCCCGCGGACAACCAGGTACATCCCAGCGGACCACCAGGCACATCCCCGACGACCACCAGGCACATCCCCGCGGACAACCAGGTACATCCCCGCGGACCACCAGGCACATCCCCGCGGACAACCAGGTACATCCACGCGGACCACCAGGCACATCCCCGCGAACTACCAGATACATCCCCGCGGACCACCAGGCACATCCCCGCGGACCACCAGGTACATCCCGGCGGACCACCAGGCATATCCCCGCGGACCACCAAGCACATCCCCGCGGACCACCAGGCACATCCCCGCAGACCACCAGGCACATCCCCGCGGACAACCAGGCACATCCCCGCGAACCACCAGGCACATCCCCGCGGACCACCAGGCACATCCCCGCGGACTACCAGGCACATCCCCGCGGACCACTAGGCACATCCCCGCGGACCACCAGGCACATCCCCGCGGACCACCAGCCACATCCCCGAGGACCACTAGTGGTCCGCGGACCACAGGTAGAGAACCACTGATCTAACACATCCATGAAACAATGATAAAAATCTGAAAGTAAAGTATACACTTGCCTACATACATCTCATCTGACAGTTAAACCACTCTCTGACGTAGTAATTATGTCTGCGACAACTCGTTCAAGAACATTTATTCCCATACTGACCTTATTATTGATCTTTTCTGATAGGTCTATTTAGAAGTCAATTGTGGAGCCCAGGGGCGGATTAAGACTGCATTGGGCCCCTGGCTGCAATTCAAACTGGGGTCCTATCCAGCTAGGGGGGCGTCCATAAAGTACGTCAAGCTATTTTTGACAATTTTACCCCCCTCCCCCCTCTCATAAACTGTCACAAATTTCGGACCCCCTCCATAAAGTACGTCACACTTTCAAACAAAAATGACTGTCTTTATTAACAAAATAATTACAATGTAATATAAAACACCGTGACGTCACACACGACCGGACCCCCTTCTCCCTGTCAAAAACAGTCACACTTTCTTACACCTCCTCCCCCCTCTGGAGCGTGACATACTTTATGGACACGCCCTAGCGTCCCTTTAAATAAAATGGTTGCTAGCAGCTAATATAAGACTGTAACTTGTAACAAGATAGTCCATAGATTCCTTGTTCATAATGTGTCTGTACTCCGGGATCGGATTCATCAAAAAGCCGAACACAAAGAAACAACTGTTTGCCTGGAAACTATTATGGATGAGAATGTTCCAATAAAACTAACATCAAATAAAATTAACAAATGCTGGTTCAATTCTAGATTGAAAAAGCTATGCAAACTAAAAAGAGAACTTATTTAAGAAATATAAAGCTACCTATTCATATAGGATACACAAAAAATACTTAAAGATTAAACACTTGACACAAAAACTTAGTCGAAACCTCCAAAATGAATATATAAACAATGTAATTACCAAAGATAACAATAAAAACTTATGGTCCTTTATCAAATCTAAAAAAATGGAACCTTCAGGAATAGCCACACTAAAAGGCTCAAATAATAAAACCTATAATGATAATGAAACTAAAGCTAATATCCTTAACACATATTTTGCATCATCTTTTTCTGCCTCAGGCGACAAGGAAGTTTTAATAAATTTAAATAAAATGGAGGAAATAGGTAACATAACTGTAGATGAGATAGGTATACATTCACTCCTAAAAAACTTAAAAATAAACAAAGCTACTGGCCCAGATGATTTGCCTGCAAGGTTATTAAAAGAACTAAGCAATGAACTGTCCCCAATCCTTGTAGTTCTCTTTCAAGCCTCTCTAAACCAGGGTAAAGTGCCCCAGGATTGGAAATTAGCTAACGTAACTCCACTCTTTAAGAAAGGGGATAAATCAGACCCTGGTAATTACAGGCCTGTATCACTTACTAGTATCACCTGTAAATTACTAGAACACATAATATATAGTAGAATAGTTAACCACCTTGACAAATATAATGCCCTATGCCCACATCAACACGGCTTTAGAAAAAACAGATCATGTGAAACACAATTAATAGGTTTAATAGATGAACTATCAAAAGGCTTGGACAAAAATGATCAAATAGATACAATATTACTAGACTTCTCAAAAGCATTTGACAAAGTTCACCACCTTAGTTTACTTAAAAAACTTAACTACTTTGGAATCTCAGGTTCCTTACATCACTGGATCCAAGACTTCCTTTTGGGCAGGGAGCAAACTGTAATAATTAATGGATCTAAATCTGCACCAATAAAGGTTAACTCAGGAGTTCCACAAGGAACTGTGCTAGGTCCCTTACTCTTTTTAATTTATATAAATGATTTACCCAACAACATCTCAACAGGTACAAAAGTTAGGTTATTTGCTGATGATTGTATAATCTATAGAACAATTAAATCAGAACAAGATAGCAAAATTTTACAAAAAGACTTAGATGAATTGATAAAATGGGAAACTAACTGGAGTATGTCTTTCCACCCAGAAAAGTGTCAACTGTTAAGAGTAACAAAGAAAAAGAAACAAATAAATTCAAAATATTACATTCATGGAAAAGAACTGACCCAAACTAAAGATGCAAAATACTTAGGAGTCTTAATAAATGAGAAACTATCATGGAATCCCCATGTCAATGAAGTTATTAAAAAATCATACAAAACCTTAGGCTTTATAAAAAGAAACTTTAACAAATGTAATAGAGATATAAAACTAAAATGCTACCTCACTTTGGTGAGACCTGTACTAGAATATGCATCTTCTGTATGGGACCCATCCACCAAAGAAAACATTGTTAAACTAGAACAAATTCAAAAAAGAGCTGCCAGATTCATTACTGGAGAATATTCAAAACTGACAAGAATAACACCATCACTTAAATCATTAAACCTTGAAACACTAGAGGATAGAAGAACCAAGAGCAAAGTAGTAATCATACATAAAGCAATTAATTCTAATTTAGAAATACAGCACAAAGATAACTTAATACAACCCTCAGATAGACATAAGGATAAAAACACCTTTCTTATTCCGTATGCAAGAACAAACACATACAATTTTTCCTTCTTCCCGTCCGGAATTCGGGCGTGGAATGGGTTGCCTGAAGAATCCAAGAAAACCAACACTTTATCAACATTTAAATCTCTAATAAAAATGCAGGACTAAACACAAACCATAGATAAGCGTAGGATGCAATAATCTTCTGTATAGAAGGAGCGTCTGTAAACAGATAAGATAAGATACAATTGAGTGTAAAAAGATAATTTTTAAAAAAAGACAAATGAAAAAAATAACAAATGCCCCCGCCGGGAATCGTACCCGTTATCCCTTGCGCCACAAGACCACGAGATCCTGACACTTGAAAAAAATTTAAAAGATATAAATGGTATTCATTAATATTTTCTCTTATTGAGCCATTCAAATCAAGTTTTTCGATACTGAGGCTATCGGGTCCGAATAGCGATCAGATTAAGAGATAAGATTTTATTAATTCACTTAATTTATGATAGTTTTAGGGATTCATGCAAACATTTGTCCACCTTTATTATAAATTAGACTAAATTTGGGGGCCCCTAAATCATCGGGGGTCCCTGGCTTTAGCCCGTTCAGTCCCCCCCCCCTTAATCCGCCATAGGTGGAGCCACGTTTCTTTGTAAGATATGTTATCAAAACTGTACTATGGTCTAAATAGTTTTTTATGACTTTGAACTAAAAAGATGTTGCGCCAATCACAAAACATGTAAGTGTTTACGACAGTAACTTACTCACACGATTTGTGGGGGTTCCCGAAAAGTGGAAGCACTACGCTATAGCTTATAGGTAAATACAGCACTGTGTATACCAGGGGTAAGAGAAAACTAGTAATTCAACGGCACAGTATCCCTCATTAAAGGGAACGAAGAGGGAATTGAATCTCTTTTTTTTAAAAGAAAAAGGGGGTTGCGGCGGAAACCTCAAATTACTATCATCGATCTCCGCTGCAGTCCCTTTTTTGGACCTAGCGTTTAATTTTATTCTCTTTAAATGTACATTTAATTTTTGGCTGAAGGCCTTACAAGTTGAATTTTGGTTTTCAAATTTTGGATGACAATGAAATGATATGAGAGGACAGTATGATATACAATGGGAAAACAGTAACAATGAACACATTTAATAATTAGAAAGGCATGGTGGGATGGGTGATATGCCCCGTGAAGTGAAATATGAGAATGAGAGGGACGAGAAGTGACATGGTGTGAAACAAAGTACAGGTAAAGGATGATGGCTGTTACTCCAGTGGACTTGTCCGTGCCTACCTTCCTGGGTTCCGCCGATTCCTCTCTGAAAGGAAAAGACGAATTTCTGAGCGTAGACACTGTCCGGGGTTAATGCGCTTACATTTGTATGCAAACATGAATATATTTACATTTATTTACAACTTGAGCATATATTATTTACATATGAAATTATTAATTTAGTTTAGGTATAGTGTTTACTTTAGATTTAAGTTTTGTGTTTGGTCTATTAAGTTTTGGACTTTTGCTCTAAATATTGTTTCTATTAAAGATTCGGTATATTTGTGTTTATTGAAAATTACGTTAGTTCTGCACTGCCAAATGTGCAGTCTGTATTCTGCCAGCAGTCGTAGGCTGATGACATGTTGAGTTGCGTTGTGAGATTTAGGAATAGTGTTTAAGGTTATTGCTCTATCTATATTTACTGGGTTACTTGTTCCAGCTTTTAAAAGTTGTGTTAATGTGGATTTTGTATTTTGTATTACTTTGCACTCCAAGAACAGATGTCTCTCTGTCTCTATCAATAAATATTGACAGAGTGGACATCTTGGCCTATGGAGTGTTTTTTGTTCAGGTCTTTCTGAAGTTGGTGTCATATTATATATTAATCTAAAGGTTACTTCTCTAGCTCTAGGTTCTATTTCTTTAATGTGTAAGTTTTTAAAAGTGTCTTCTATTTCTATCTGGTTGAAATGTCGCAACCACCTGATTCTCTCGAGGTGAGGGGTTTTCTGCCGATCTCTCAGGTGGTTGTAGATGTCCTTGTTCGTTTTGTTGATTAAACTCTCGTTATTCCTTATTGCGCGTAAGCTGGTCTGATAAAAGGAGGGGAGTCTCGTCCCCAGGTAGTGAGGTGTTTTATTATCCATAGGTGTCAGACGTGTCAGTCTGACCCCTATGTAGTAGTGCGTTAGTGAGTGTTCCACGTGGTCCTTGATTGCCTGTCCTAGATGTTTGATCCTCATGGCTTTAATCTTTGTTTCTATATCTTGCAGATTTGTACCTCCGTCTAATTTATTCTGCATTAGAGTTGATTTCTTTATATTAGATTTTGTGTTTTTAAAAATATATTTCCTAATCCTTAAGTTGATTTTTGTTAGGGTTTCTGGGGGAATATCCAAAATGTTTCCTACGTAAATTAATTTAGGTATGATTAAGGTGTTTATTAGTGTGCTCCTTCCAAATATTGTCTTGGATGTGTATTGATATCGAGTGATTGTTTTATCTACGAATTTAATTAATGATTCCCATGTTCCTTTGTGTACCCTCCATGGGTTGTTGGTGAAAGTTATTCCATTTATGAGTAGCTCTTTCTTCCCTTCCAGATTAAGGGGATAGTCTTCCTTATCCGTGAGTTTTCCAATTCCCATGATTTCTGATTTCCTTAGGTTAATTTTTGATCCACTTCCTAGTCCAAATTCTTCAAAAGTTTCCATTATCCTATTGATTGAGTTGTTGCTTTGCGGGAATAGTATGGTGTCGTCCGCGTACGCTAATAGTTTCCTCTCTCTTCTGTTTGGTAAGTTGATTCCTTTTATTGTGTCGTCTAGTCTAATCTTCTCTAATACTGGCTCTATCGCAAGGATGTATAGGTAGGGTGAAAGAGGACATCCCTGCCTAACCGATCTTTGTATTTCTATTCCCTCCGATAGTGTGTTGTTGATGAGAAGTTTGCTGATGGGATTTTTGTATATTATTTTAATCCAGTCACACACGTAGTTTCCTAGATTATTTTTATTAAGTATTTTGTGTAAGTATGAGTGGGATACTCTATCAAACGCTTTCTCTTGGTCGAGTGCCAAGATACTTGCTGCTATGTTTTTATCTTTGGCATAATATATTAAATCTCTAATGAAATGGTTATGGTTATTTATATTTCTATCTTTAATGCTACATTGTTGGTCTGGGTGCACTAAATCTTTTAGGTAAGGTTTAATTTTATTAGCTATAACTTTAGTTAATATTTTGTAGTCAGTGTTAAGTAACGATATGGGTCTATAGTTTTTAGTTTGCGTTCTATCTGTTTTCTTTTTAGGGAGTAGTTTAATATAAGACTCCCCCATGTTGGGCGGAAGTTGTTTGTTCCTATACGCTTCGCTTATCACCGCGTGGAGGAGTGGCGTCACCTGTGAAGCGAAGTGTTGATAGAATTCCGTGGTCAGTCCGTCTGGTCCGGGTGTTTTTCCTTTGTTCATATCGTCTAACGCCGTCTTGATGTCTGTGACTTCTATTTGTTTTTCCAGTTCAGCCGTCTGGGCGTCTTCCAGCGTCTTAGCGTAAGCCGCGTACTTGTCCTGGACGTCTGGGTTTGTTTGTTCGTGTGTGTATAGTTTTGTGTAATAGTCTGTGAATGTGTCTACTATTCCTTCGTTGTCGTCCTGTATCCTTCCACTGCTGTCCTCGATTGCTCGGATGTTGTTACTATCGTTGGATGTTTTCTTCTACTTTTAAAAAATGTTTTGTTGGGACTTCTAGATTATCTATTAGTGTTCTGCTTCTTACTTGAGCTCCTTTGTATTTGTATTGTTTTATTAAGTCTAACTCTTTCTCTAACTCTATAACTTCGGGGTCGGTGGGGTCGACTAGTTTTAGTATTGGTATTTGGTGTTTGAGTTCTTTCTCTCGTTCCTTACGTTCTTTGTTTATGCGTGCGGCGATTGTCTGGGTAACTCTTCTCACTGTTGATTTGAAGAGTTCCCAGTGTCTGCCTTGTTGTTAGTTGGTATTGTTGTTGTATATTGTTTAATGATGAAAGTTATTGTTTCTAAGTATTTGTTGTTTTCCAAAAGAGAGTTGTTGAATTTCCAGTGTGGAGACCGTCCGGGGGCCTTATCGTTGTGCCCGTTGAGCTGTACCTTGATTGCCTTATGATCTGTGTATTTAAGCGTTTCTTCTATGTGTATTGCCCTATATATAGTTGAAGATGTTGGCACATACAGCCTATCTAGCCTGGTACTTGTTGTCCAGGAGGACGATGGTTTTCAGATGGTAGCAAGAAGAAGGAGCCGGTCGTCCTCCCCGGCTAAATCCAGCTTCAAACGCCAGGGCAGCAGCGGAATCTTGATAGAACAGACAAGACGGAAACTACTCAGGAGCGATCTCAACAGGAGCTTTAACCAGCAGTTCTAAATAAACACCACAACACATTACACACACATCAACAGTTAGGCACACGAAAATGGCAGACACCACATTAACAATAATCTCCCTCAACATTAGGGGATGCAGAACGAAGGGAGACTGCATCTTTAAACTAGTTAAAGAACACACACCTGATTTTATCTTTCTTCAAGAAACAAACATACACACGGAACATGACGCTAACACTTACACTACAAGCTTAGGCTTTAAACACACACACGCACACTACAGCAACGGAAAAAACGGCAGAGGAATAGGAACAGCCATCATACAAACATCAGACCGATGGAAGATCACGAACAAAGGAAACGACAACGAGGGAAGGATAACCACAGTCAACATCACAAACAACCAACAAAAATACACACTTATCAACATATACGCACCAGCAGATCAGAATAGGAGGAAACCTTTTTACGGGAAAATCCCACAATTCATAGCTCAGATTCACGACAGAGAGGAAATTATAATGGGAGGGGATTTTAATTACGTGAACGAACCATTAGACACCACCAGCCGATATAGAACTAGGGATGAAATAATTATGGAAGAGAATAGTCAGATTGAAATTATAAAATACATTACTGACACATACGGCCTAACCGACGCCTACAGGGAAAAGTACCCCAAAGGGAAGGAAACAACATACCGCAGCACCCTTCGCACAAGAGGGAATTGAAATGCAAGAGTGTGTACATATCAAGCTTAGGGTGAAACAACCAGACATCAAATATGTGACAGTGATTAAATTAAATTCATAGTTTCCATAATTTTAATGAAAAATGATTTTAAAAATCCCCATTTCTTAAAATTAACTATTTCTTTATGTATAATTTCATGTGACGTAAAACATGAAATTTACGTAATACAAATCAAGAATACTGTTTCTCATAGACTATATAGAAACATTGAATACCAGTTAAAGAAATTGTCTTATGATCTTCTCATTTACCTTGTGGATTACATTGTTTTTACGTACAACATCATATAAATAGATCAATACTGGTGCTTTTTGGTGCGCGCTAAACGGAAATACAAAATTAATTCACGTCAGATAAGACTAAGAAAGCTTTTTGATGTAAAGATTTTTCCTTGTTCATTACATTTACAAAACTATTTTTATTAATTCATTTATATAGTATACAAGTTATTTGTTCTCTATATCTTTTTAAATTTAAATAATATTTATGTAATAAAGCAAATATTTCATTTATCAATTACTGCTGAATTCATTGTCAATTTCCGACGATTCTATAAACACTAACACAATCTAAAGTAGACTGCGTATACAAAAATAATATATATATGTGTTAAATATAGTCACCGTCGACCTAATACCAAGTAGACTTGTTTCTATACAAATTTACCTAAAATAACGTGCTATAAGCTATTTAAGTGCAAATTAAAATAATGCAAAGATCAATAATTATTTAAGGGAGTTTACAAAACGAATCTATTCTTTCGTTTATTAAAAAATTATTTATTTACTCCAATGTCTTATTAAAAATAGATTAATTTAGGAAATCTATTTAAGATAACTGAGGTTTATGAATTGAGAATGCATATTGGGGTCTGGTAGATTTACGTTTTAAGATAGAATTGTTGTGTCTGGTGATATATAACCACTCCTGTCTGGTGATATATACCCACTCCTGTCTGGTGATATATACCCACTCCTGTCGTGTGATATATACCCACTCCTGTCTGTTCGGCAGGCAGGTGGAATAACGGCTTTTTTTTTATTAATCTAGAAAAAAAAGTGTTTTTTTTTAGTATTTACTTAATAAAATGCAGGAAAGAAGAAGAAAAAATAGTATCAAATGGAATAGTAATAAAAATGAGGTTTATGAAGCCACGTAAAAGATAAAATTAATTGTAACAAATGGAATATTTCAGTTGAACTTTCATTTAAAGTAGCGCGTTTTGATATGACGTCACATTTCTTCGTCACACATTGTAACAAATTCGTGACCCCCTCTCCCCCTCTAGGTGCTTTACTTCAATTAAGGGCTGTCATTAACCGTTTAAGGAAAGGTCAGTTTAAACTTTAAACCATTCGATAGCAGGAAGGACGTCATTATTTTTATTAGTTTGTAAGAACTACAAGGGAATGTACCACATTTAACCACACCACGTCTGTTGGAGACGTCGTGATTACCTCTCTTGTATGATGCACGTCAACTCAGTATATTTAAAAAAAATGTTATGAAAAAATAATCTCTTCAGCTTACAGAGTCAACAGTGATGATTAAATGGGATTTTTTTAAAACATGACACGTATGTTGCCTTTATCTTAATTGTAACGGGTAATAAGTTAATACTGAATAACTGAAATTACGGTTAACTGGTCCTTATTTAAAAAAAGACTGATTTATGGTAAAACGTTTTGGAAAAATATGTTGTTGTTTTTTTTTCTAAATTTTAAAAAAAATTACACTTCATGTTTTCTTTGAATTAGTTCTCTTCTTAGATCGTATCAACGCATGATGGGTAACATACTGTGATATAGTTTTAAATGGTGATTTTTAAAAAAAATTTATGTTTATGATTTACTGAAAAATTTAAGATGTGTAATTGAAGAAAAAACCATGGTTCCAAAGTAAAAAAACGATAATGGCCGTTCACCAGTTTTATTAAATTCGTACCTGAGTGACATATACATACGAGTCTGTAGCAATGAGTAATTTTCAAGAGGATTAATAGATATATAAAAAATACTAAAATAGAAATAAGGCGTTTTGTTTCATACATTAAAAACTAACAAAACAATAATTGCTTTGGGCAGAACTAGTGACGTCATTTACTATTTTTCCGTTTCGCGATTAACAATAAATAATCTAAACGGCTTCCATTTTATTCTGTTGTTTTTCTAATTTCTTTAATTTAATCTAACAATCTTATATCACTATTTACATATGTTTATGTTATCTCAATGATAACGTATGTGCATTTATTTGTTTAGGCTTTGGTGCGTTACTCATCTAAATCTCTTTTATCACGACAGATATGAGTGAGTTACAGAGGTATAAAGGGAAATGATATGTTGCTTTCTTTAAAAAGTTTTTAAAATAGAAAAATTATTTTCATTATCCATGTGTTTTTTTTTATAACAATACTTCATATTTCCTTTTCTTATGCAAATTGCACTAGAGTTAAGAAAATATTTTCATTTCAGTTATGTTATTATAAATTTTTTTTCTAAGGGAACTATGAATTTATTACAATCATATATATTTTACTGACATGTAAACGTCCACAGCAGACTTATACCACCATCTTGTTGTGTTGTAAATTGGCGCTCTATCAATACCCGCTCAGATGTGTCAAACGTACAATTAGTTTTGATAAGATAAGATCAGCGACCTATACGTACTAGTAAATGAGTGAAATCCTTTATTGAAATAAAAGTGTTGTTTATATTATGTTTCGCTGGGATACTTTGTGCTCATGTTAATAAAGAGCTTTCCCCCAAAACATGTTTTGAATTATGTGAGCTCATGAAACGACTTATATCTATAAAACTTTCCTGATTCATATATCAAAAACAGAAACTGCAATTATTTGCCTTTCTTTCAATAACAATTGAACATTGGTTAGAATACCGTACCACATTATCGTAATAAAAATGTTTATGTAAAAAAAGTTTTAATTGTCTCTATAGGATAATCTTTTTCAATAAATTGAATCAAATTTATAAAATACTTTTCAAAAATTATTCCAGCTGTTAGAAAGTTGTATTTTTTATCAAAGAAATACATATTTCATAGTTTATTCAAAGCTACTGTAATTTGCATGCTTAAGAGTAAGCTCAGCATGAAATTTAGTCATATTAGAACTAGATTAGCCAAACTAAAATCGTTGTACACATATAGATACTTGGCTTAATAAGTAATTATTGACATACATTTACCTACGGAATATAACTTTTAAGGCAGTAAACCTCCACTGCAAAGCGCGTGAACATATCATTAGTATATATAGAAATACATATTAAATTTCTTATCTTATCTTATCTTATCTGTTTACAGACGCTCCTTCTATACAGAAGATTATTGCGTCCTACGCTTATCTATGGTTTGTGTTTAGTCCTGCATTTTTATTAGAGATTTAAATGTTGATAAAGTGTTGGTTTTCCTGGATTCTTCAGGCAACCCATTCCGCGCCCGAATTCCGGACGGGAAGAAGGAAAACTTGTATGTGTTTGTTCTTGCATACGGAATAAGAAAGGTGTTTTTATCCTTATGTCTATCTGAGGGTTGTAATAAGTTATCTTTGTGTTGTATTTCTAAATTAGAATTAATAGCTTTATGTATGATTACTACTTTGCTCTTGGTTCTTCTATCCTCTAGTGTTTCAAGGTTTAATGATTTAACGGTGTTATTCTTGTCAGTTTCGAATATTCTCCAGTAATGGGGACGCGGTGGTCGAGTGGCAGCGCACTGGACTGTCGTGCCGATGGTCACGGGTTCGAATCCGTGTGAAGGCAAGGGTTTGCTCCCGGGGCCTAGGGCGTCCCTGAGTCACCCCGCTCCGAATGGGTACCTAACACTAAATGTAGTTTGGCGGCTGGGTAATGCGTGGAACCCACAAAGCCGTGGCCTGTGATTGCTGCATCACTTGCCAACAGATCATCTGTCATGGTCTGTGGACGCAACTATCTTCTGCATAGAAGGAGCGTCTGTATAGATAAGATAAAAGATAAAGAATGAATCTGGCAGCTCTTTTTTGAATTTGTTCTAGTTTATCAATGTTTTCTTTGGTCGATGGGTCCCATACAGAAGATGCATATTCTAGTACAGGTCTCACCAAAGTGAGGTAGCATTTTAGTTTTATATCTCTATTACATTTGTTAAAGTTCCTTTTTATAAAGCCTAAGGTTTTGTTTGATTTTTTAATAACTTCATTGACATGGGGATTCCATGATAGTTTCTCATTTATTAAGACTCCTAAGTATTTTGCATCTTTAGTTTGGGTCAGTTCTTTTCCATGAATGTAATATTTTGAATTTTAAATTTCCTTGTGCAACCCACTTTACATTTTGTATTAGTAGATATTTAAGAAATCAACTTCTGTGCCCTTTGTCACGTGTCTATGTATATGTTAATTCCCATTTAAAACAATACTATAATACTCGATCCAAAATATTCTGTGTCAATTCTACTATGGGAGAATAATGTAAATTCATAAAATCTTCTAATATCAATACCTAATGTAAGTTTAAATAAATAGAGGTAAAAAAGGATTTTTAAAAAGCAAGATTTTATTAGTTGACTAAAAAGAAAAAAAAGTGGGGCGGACGCTTATGAGGTTTTACAGATGCAGTTCACTCATTATCTCACTTATAGATCTCTCTTTTGCCTTCTCAATTATAAATCTTTAATTTTTATACCAAACACCCGTCCAACGTATTTAGTCATATTAAATCAAAGTAATTGAACTTATAACTTTTAAATTATTTTCACCTTTTAGTTCACTTATAAAAACGTTTTTTTTAAATATTTTGTTACCTCTTATTTAATAATTCTTTTTTAGATTAAGTGTAAAATCATAAAGTATATCAACAATTTTATTTCTTTAAACGTATCGGGTGTTTACAAACTGAAACTAACTGAACTCCCTCTGATGTACACATGGGGAGTGGTCATCGACGGCTGGAGTGAACTGACACGTGCTGTCAACAATGGCAATCGGATACAGATGCTATATAAAGATAAACTAAAAACTGCAATAATTTAATTACGGTACATTCGATCGATCTGAAACGTTTACATACAATGTAATGCATTGGTATCCAAGATCTATCTGTGGTAAGCAATTACCCCGCAACCTGCCAAGCAATAAAAATTTGACACCGTGACCTATCGGCACTGACCGGTCACCGGTTTATGGTCTGTTTCCTGCAATCGAAAAATCTATCAGCGCGCGGCGCTTAGTGAAGTACCAATCTGCTTAAAGGGAGTGAGGCGGATATCGATGATTGAAGTTTGAGGTATTCCCTGCAATCTCCTTTGTTATTTAAGTATCTGATTGTTGAAATGAATTTTGTGTATGTAAATTCTGTTCCTCAAAGTGGCACACCAATTGACTTCGATTCCTAAAATCAGCAATACAATGACAATAAATGTCACGGATTATTCAACTTAACTGTTTACACGGAATCCAATTAAAATAAGATCATGTATCTATGTCATATTATATATCTATTTCTGGAGTTTCATAAGATAATTAGTAACATACACTTAGATACAAATTTTAGCTGACCTTGACATCACGTGGTATCCGGGCGTGACTGTATGATATTTTAACAATGGATACTGTTAATGTATTTGTATTTATTAGATGCAGACTAACCCTTGGTTCGGGTGATGACAACTATATATCACTCAGCAACTAACAACAAATGTCCAAATAGTTTTATACATTTTTCATTTCTTCATGTACGTCTACATGCGTATTAGTCTATTTATAAGACTTTAATTTATTGTTTTCATGTGTGTGTCTGGTATTTAATTCTTGATTTTAAACGAACGATTTTTTATTATTTTTAATATTTTCTGATATACATGTATATGTAAATATTATATCTCATATACATGTATATGTAAATATTATATCTGATATACATGTATATGTAAATATTATATCTGATATACATCTATATGTAACTATTATATCTTCCTTCGGTGGAACCATTTGTATTAGTTACTAACCACAATAGCAACATAACATGTAATTCAGTTGAAGACCAAAATAACATGTAATTCAGTTGAAGACCAACATAACATGTAATTCAGTTGAAGACCAAAATAACATGTAATTCAGTTGAAGACCAACATAACATGTAATTCAGTTGAAAAACCACCATAACATGTAATTCAGTTGAAGACCACCATAACATGTAATTCAGTTGAAGACCACCATAACATGTAATTCAGTTAAAGACCAACATAACATGTAATTCAGTTGAAGACCAACATAACATGTAATTCAGTTGAAGACCAACATAACATGTAATTCAGTTGAAGACCAACATAACATGTAATTCAGTTGAAGACCAACATAACATGTAATTCAGTTGAAGACCAACATAACATGTAATTCAGTTGATGACCAACATAACATGTAATTCAGTTGAAGACCAACATAACATGTAATTCAGTTGAAGACCAACATAACATGTAATTCAGTTGAAGACCAACATAACATGTAATTCAGTTGAAGACCAACATAACATGTAATTCAGTTGAAGACCACCATAACATGTAATTCAGTTGAAGACCAACATAACATGTAATTCAGTTGAAGACCACCATAACATGTAATTTAGTTGAAGACCAGAATAACATGTAATTCAGTTGAAGACCAACAAAACATGTAATTCAGTTGAAGACCGACATAACATATAATTCAGTTGAAGACCAACATGACATGTAATTCAGTTGAAGACCAACATGACATGTAATTCAGTTAAAGACCAACATAACATGTATAATTCAGTTGAAGACCAACATAACATGTAATTCAGTTGAAGACCAACATGACATGTAATTCAGTTGAAGACCAACATAACATGTAATTCAGTTGAAGACCAACATAACATGTAATTCAGTTGAAGAACAACATAACATGTAATTCAGTTGAAGACAAACATAACATGTAATTCAGTTGAAGACCAACATAACATGTAATTCAGTTGCTACCACTTTAGTTAACCTTGTGTGCTGCTACCACTTTAGTTAACCTTGTGTGCTTCTACCACTTTAGTTAACATTGTGTGCTGCTACCACTTTAGTTAACGTTGTGTGCTGCTACCACTTTAGTTAACATTGTGTGCTGCTACCACTTTAGTCACTGTTTTCGTCAACTGTAATATTAAATCACAGCAATTGACTAATTGTATATATTTTCTGTCTTATAATTTTTAATTATTTTTTTTTATAAAATTGATTAAAGATCATCTCACGGCACACGTTCGTCAATGATTAAAGATCTACTCATATTTAAGTTTCGATGCGGTTTGAACTACAAAGCTATTATTTATTACTGCAAATGAAATTTGTCAACTTATGCTTCAGTTTAGCGGTTTTTGTTTAATACACTTTGAGATTGCATATGTGTATGTTTAAAAAAATAACATATTTAAAAATTTGACTTCTTCCTATAATAGTTTTTGTTTAATTGTTATTTACATGTAATATTTTAATGCGTCTTAGATTAATTTTGAATAAAAAATCTTTGCTTTTAATATAGAACTGGAAAGGGTGCTGACTTGACATTAATGCAAACGTTTATTTGGATTTCTAAACGTGTATATTGAATTGTATATACGATTAACTGTTGATACTTTAATATTTTCTTTTATCCAGTGATAAACTTTACTTCAAAGGTTTCATGCAAAATAAATAGTTCGTTGTTATTCATATTTGTAAATAGTTACAATTTTGTATTTACATGTTTTTGATAATGTAGAGGTAATAATGTATTGACAAATGGGCACATAAACTGACAAATCATAATAGATCTTGAAAAGGTGCTGACTTGGCAATAATAAAAACGTTTATGTGAATTACTAACACGTTTATATTAAATTGTAAATATGATTAACAGTTGATAATTTAATCTTTTCTGTTATCTTGTGACAAACTTTGCTTACTACGTTTCATGCAAAATAAATAGTTCTTTGTTATTAACATGTGTAAAAATTACATTTTATTTTTTAAATGTTTTGGTAATGTTGTGGTAATGATGTATGGACAAATGGGCGAATAAACTGACAATAAACTTCAATGAAACTTAAACGGCTTCAAATCTCAGATGTGCTTGATTTGGATCACATTACAGTCACATAATTTATTTTTAAGGCACTGTGCTGTATTATTGGTGCACTCATAATTGGAACGCACTATTCAATGCCGCAAGTTAATGTCCGGCTGACACCACAGCAATATTTGTTAATACTTCGAACTTCAAACTTCTTTGCTTTTTTATCACCTTATGCTGTGTGTAATTCACTATGCATTTACTATTATCATGATGATTATCATTATTATTCATGCAAACTTATATAACGCGAAGCCTAAACTTGGAGGTTTTCTCATAACACATATATTCGTATATATAATAAAAATATATACTCTGCTATGTCCGTTGGTAACGCTCGATTTTAGAAAGCGCACCGCTATAAACAATACCCTTGAAAAAAATACTGAAAAAAAAGAAGATATTTTCAAACGTTCGCATAAAATTGTTCAATATGGAAAAGAAATTTAATTGTTCTCTTTTGGTCTCTAAATTTTCTGATTATTTACTATGCGGCTTTCAGGCAAAAGGGACAATTACAAAAACTGAAATATATCCATTTTGAAAACTTCATTTTTGAATGATAATAAACTAGTTAACGATATATTGTAAAGACACGCTAAATATTGAAATTTTGTGATTTTTGTTCAAGTCGATTGCTTGAACATTTTTTTTTCCTTAACATATTTATACATAGCAATCAAACAAAATGAACTAGAGGCAAGATATTGTTTGAAACAAACCAAGTGTATACTTGTAGGAGAATGCACGCAATCAATATACATAATTTGCTATTTATGTTCGTCCCTTCCGATCGTCACACTACTAATTTTAGAAAGCAGCGGACCAAATTACTGAACCAAAAATAACCCTTTCTGAACATCCGCATAAAATGTTAAAATTTTTAATAAATTAATAAAATAAAAATAAATTTAAAAACCGAAAGCTCTGTATTATATATTTGTTTTTATTCTGATGTGTATTCTTTTCAACATTTCAAGATTTGAGCTGAAATATATATATTTTGAAAACTTCCGTCATTTTTGATGGGTGATACACTAGTTCATTAATGTTATATCTCTTATTAAAGAGATAGATGTTAAGTGGCTTGCCACTTTGTTAACAAAGTAAATTTCGAACTAGTTCTACCTATTAGGCAAAATAATAGATTATGGTAGTTGTAAAAATACATAATTTTCTAAATCTGAAATAACTAAGATATGAAAAAATTATTTTCCCTTTCAATTAAACATTTCTATAAATAATATTTTTTTACATGCAATACGAAATGTATGCAATACAAATAAATAATACTATGACGCATAGACGTGTAAATTGATATTAAACAGAAGTTAAAGAAAATAATACCATATTCTATTTAGTCTTGCCACTTAAGTTGTCTCAATTACAACCACATTTAAAGTATGTCAATATCAGTGCTTTTAAGGGCGGCGTTTATAGAAATTAATTTCATTGCACGTCGAATGTAATAATAGAAAGTCTTTTACTTTGTTAATTTTCCCTTTAATGTATATGTGAGTTCAAACTTAGGTCAAAGATTTTATTTCCTTTTAAATATGCTGAACAGGTTTTATCTAATGTGTTATATAATTTACTGGCAAACAACAATAACAATCATACAACACAATCAAACTAACAGACTAAACTAACAATAAAAAAAAACTCTAACAAACCAACAGACTACACTAACAATAAAAAAACTCTAACAATCTAACAGACTACACTAACAATAAAAAAACTCTAACAAACTAACAGACTACACTAACAATAAAAAAAAACTCTAACAAACTAACTGACTACACTAACAATAAAAAAAACTTTAACAAACTGACAGACTACACTAATAATAAAAAAATAAACTCTAACAAATTGACAGACAACCATTACAATTAAACAATTATTACGGGAAGACCGACAACACTAATTAACAGACAACTTTTACATACAGACAATACTAGCACTCAGTTATCTCTTACATTTAGGAAGCACAAACAGACAGCTTTCAGAAAGACAGCTTTAAAAATTAGACAAATCTTATAAACAGGACAACATTTACAAAGTGAAAGACAATACAAAACATCAGACAACTCTTAGAGACAGACAATAATATCAAACAAGACAACTCTTACAGACAGACGATCAGGACAGACAACACTAACATTTCCATTGATAACAGAAAGTGATAAACCCAATTCCCAAATTTTTACATCGATCAAAACAAGTTGTCTTGTAATGGCGTCATTGAGCAAAATAGTCATCGGGTTATGCCTGTCCCGGTCTTCGTGGTTACGAACACGACCCCATATTTTTTTTATTTTTTTAAAAAGTTATTAAAATTCGAATGATTATTTAAACGCAATTTCTAACAAAGAATTTGCGATTTTTTTTATTCAAGGTAAACCGTTCTAGATTACATTAAAAGTAATTTCAAATCAGTAATTCGGAAAGTAAACAAAAAATAACATCATATCCCCTCACGGTACATCACACCAATAATGTGTCAATATAATGCGCACCGAGCACCATTCTAACATTAGCATTCACAAAGCGGGAAAACCACATTAACTATCATTCTAGATTACATTAAAAGTCATTTCAAATCCATGAATATGAAGGTAAACAAAACAATTGCCATCTGCAAATTGCTGCTAAAATTACGGGAATCGAACTAAAAGAGATTTTTCAAAAATTCCTCCTCCAACATTGTTCTAAATATTATTGGCTATCTTTTGGCGTTTGTTTCAACCCGATAGATGTTATGGTTGCCGAGAAATTGACAACATACTGATATTTTTTTATCCAGGAAATCCAGTAAACCTTTTCGTTATTTTTTGCCCTTGCACATCCTTGAGACCTCCTTAACATATTTTCAAAGACCCGAACCCTCTATCTGGTATGGTTCAGGCGGAGTTGCAATATCAAGCCTTACAGACATTTCAAATATATAAACGCAATTTTTTCAATGAGAAATTGGGTTAAAAATATTTCGCCTAATTACGTCTTTATTTAAACCTTGTAATTTATAATTCGTTTTTTTATGTGGTAAAGAATTGTTTATTTTATGTAGTTCTGTACGTAGAGTACTTTACAGTACATTTTAATATTTTTTAAAATGTTTTAGAGAGAGAAAGACGGCCTCGTTCAGACTTAGTACATCCGCCATTTGGTTGTTTAAACCGTTTCTACTTGACAAATAAAATGTTAAATCTTTAGTCCATTATATTTCATTTGTTCAAATGACGTTTGGTTTTTAGTTGACTTTAGTAGCAATCAATTTATGCTTCAAGATATGACCTCAATAGAGATCATTGATCAAATGTTATAGAGAGACGAATGTCATTGAACTTACACACATTAAATCCGACTATAGAATAGAACACCATTAAGTTACAATTTAAACACTATCTATTACTTTCAAGTTTAATCTGTTTTAGCTCCATACGATAGTTATGTGTCTGTCTTGTCAAAACTGACAAGTTTACTTCGGGCCTAATACTCTTAGTTCTTAAGCTTAATGGTGAGAATGTTCTTTACATTAAACATATGTATGCGTTAAGCATGTTTCTTTAGCACGAGAAGTTCTATTCTCGGTGCCCCGTGGCATTGTGCTAGCCACACAATCCCTTGCTCGATGGCTAAATAAAACTTGTGAACGCTACTTCACATGCCCAATAGTCCGTCATGAACTGGAAAGGGGGTTATACTATACAACTGGGATACTACAATTGAATAGTCTTTCCATATTTAAAAAAAAATATTAAATTATTGCTTTTTAAAAAAATGAAAGCTATAGCTTTGAAGGTTTATAAAATGATATATTAAAAAAATACATTTATCTTTAGTATGATTTAATGAGTTGATAATATACAAGAATTTATTGTTTCAATCTCATAATACGCATTGATTTTTTTTTACATCTAACATGATAGAGCAGTACATGAGATCCCGTTGATAAAATGTTTGCTGCACTGAATACACTCTCCCCTAGATATAATTATTGAAAATAGATTAGAACTGTTGAGTTACATCCCATAGAAGGAATTTCCTGTAGCAGCCAGAATTGTTGGAAGCCACTTTTAAATTTAAATTTATCATTTGTTTTTTTTATCAGTTCTTTTTGCAGCTGTGGTGATTATTGTGTGCTTGCACTTGAAAGCAAGTAGTTCGAACTCGAATGAATATTTAAACGCAATTTCAGACAAAGAATTTCCGATTTTTTTTTAATTCAAGGGAAATCATTCTTAACAAGAATGAATCAATATAATGAGCATCGTGCAACAGTCTGACATTCGCATTCACAAAGCAGGAAAACCCATTTAACAATCATTCTAGATTACATTAAAAGTCATTTCAAATCAATAATTCTGAAACTTATCAAAATAATTGTTATCTACAAATTGATGCTAAAGTTACTAGAGTCGAATCACAAGAAATTGTTTCTAAAAAACTCGTTCTCCCACAATTTTCAAGATAATATCAGCCACTGCGTTCTATGGGATGAAACCCGATATATGTTATGGTTGGCGAGAAATTGACAAACTACTGATATTTTTTCGTTTTTTATTTATTTTCCATGAAACCCGGTAAACTTATTCGGTCTTTTTTAGGCCCTCCCACATCTTTGGGACGTCCTAAACATATTTGCAAAGACCCGAACATTCTATCTGGTGTGGTTCATGAGGAGTTGCTGTTCAAAGCTCGAAAAGACTGGCCAGATATTGCCAATCTATATACGCAATTCCCAAGGGAAATAGCGTTAAAAATCCAAAATCCAATCGGGTGTTTTCATTTTCAAAATTATTTCAAACCGTTGATTAAAATCTGAATGGAAAGCATCCAACTGCTGACAAAAAAAGTATGTCTTCATATCTTATTTCTGCTCCTGATAAATTTTGGAGCTGACTGAATTCTCTTTGTCCAAATCTTTGTTTGTACTGTAGAATTTTTGTCACACAAGCAGAAATGACAGATTTTTTTTCTTTTAAATTCAATTCATCAACTTAAAGATGAAAATAAATTTAATTAAATTTTGAGACTTTTCCGTCAGGTAAGACAAAACTGTGTCTCTGTTATTTATTTAACCTGCAGGTAAATCGTTCCTTTTATTGATTAACTACAAACTGGTTATTATGTCAGTCGTTGATTTGCTTTTTTAATAAGTAGATATGTTTTAATAAATATGCTAATGACTTATGTAGGTATGCACTTAAATGTGTGGCAAATAGATGTTGACGATGGATGATGGAGTTTACTGTGAAAGCATTCGGCACATTATTTGTTTAACACTCAAGAAAACCCTTGTAGCGCCCTACCATCGCTGGAGCATCAACTGAAGAAAGTATGATAACGGTAAGAAAGAAGAAAGATATAATTAGTAAAATATATTCGGCCGACCACTCGTAACTCTATAACACTCATAACCGAATAACAATTAACAAAATAAGAATTTAATATATTACTATTAATAACTTATTTTAAGAAAATGAAAAAAGAAAGAAATGTTCACTAAAGTGTGGTTTTAAATTAAATTTGGAATTATCATGTGCATAGAAATCGTCTTATTTTATATCATAATTATTAATTAATAGTTTTCAACGTTTTTTATCAAATGAGAAATTATTTTTTTGGATAATAATGATATAAGAATAATATTTGTTATGTTCTGACAATAAAGGCTTAGTTATAGAATTATTCCATGTTAATATTTATAATTTTTGTAAAAAATGAAAAAATGGCCATATTTTATGAATGTAAGGATACTCATTTTAAAAAAAGTCTAAATTTTTCAATTATGAGCAAAATGCTTTGAATTTTCGATATTACATGTAGAAATGGATACTGTTGATGGCTATATAATAAAGACTGTATGCTTGCTACAAATACGTATTTTTCTCCTTCATACAGTTTGTGACATGTTGTGATTTTTTGTACAACATTTAAATGTAAAAACATTCATTAAAATAATTAAAGTTCAAGCTACATTACCACAATAGACTTGATTTGATATAAATAGATAGATAGTCCAATTGTGAACACAAAAATGCATAACATGCCCTTATTTGTGGTTTTATTCATTAAAAAAGAAATTAATTCCTGTAACTACCTAAATCATGTTGAAAAATGGGGAAAAAACAAGAATATTTCAGAGTTAATGATACAATATTACTTAGATGATTTTCTTTATTAAGAAAATATAAACAAACCATCAAAAAAATGAAATATTGATTCTATTTTAGTATTCAGTTTGTATAAAGTGGACAAATAAATATTTTTTGGAATTTTGTTTCTTTATTAACCGCACGTATACTAAAATTATTGTCCAATTTCCTGGCAAAGATTATTCATTTCACTAAAAAGAAAATTATATGTTACTAATTAGCTGCACAATGAACCTACAAAATCTTGAGCAATTTTGTTAATTTATCTTTGCAGTGCTATTTTTCTCAAGCACATTTTCTCGATATTATCAGATGCTGGCTTGTTTAGCTCAGTACGTATTACTTCACTTGCTACCGGTATAATTAGTTTCCCATAAATAGTAGGAGGTTTTTCCGATTTAACAATTATTAATGAAATTTCGGTTAAAGCCAGCAAGCCATATCCATCTTGTGTGTTGCGGTTGAAAATAATTTTGTTAAAGTCAGTTGTTTAAATTGTTTAATATCTTTTAGAGTTCGAAAAGAGGATAAATCCTTTTTCTTTTTTATCACCATCGATTTTAGTCAACGTTCCTGTAGCTCGGAAGGCTTTATAGCTTCACGAATACATAAATCTAATTTTCTAAATACTTTCTTCCTTATTTGATGCAATCAACACCTCTTTAAAGTTATTCTTCGCACCCCACCCCCCCATTTTTTTAAAGACTGCGCTACCGCAGCCCATGAATTTCTGCAGCGCCCACCACTATGCTAAGCCATAAGGGAACATAATGAACTAGCCACAAGAAATTATTTAAATCGAGCTCCGTCTATACTGGTGGTAGCAAAAGTTAGAAATTCATTTAAATTGATATCCCATAATAGAGGGATCGAAGACAAGTGGCTTGCCACTTAGATATACTATAATGTAACGCTTATAATTAACAGAACAATGAACATCAATTAGGCAAAGCAATATATGATGGTAAATGCAATATATTTATAGTTGTCTTAATTTTAGGAAACTAGGTTTCAAAACATGTATTTTTCCTTCACATAGAAAAATTCTATACGTGATAGTTATGTACCTGCACTATAAAGTGTAGGCAATACAAATAATTAATACTGTGTCATTAGGACTTATAGATTGCCAATAAAATGAACTTAAAGAATTTAATATTGTGTTCTTCTCATTAATACTGCTGCTTAGGTTGTCTCAATTACAATCTTATTTTCAGTGAGTTTATAGCGGTGCTTTGTAGCGCGGCGTGCATTGAAAATACAGATTCATTGCACGTCAGATATTACAACAGATCATATTGTAATTTGCAAATTGTCCCTTATGGGTTTTATGTGAGTTCAAACTTGTGTCAACTATTTTATTTCCATTTAAATATGTTGTATGGAATTTTTTCAAATGTGTTATTGAATTTACTTGCTAAACAACACTATCAAACTAAAACACAACAATAAGAATCAGGAAACTCTATCAAACTTAGAGACAATACTAACGAATGAACAACCCTTACAGACTGACAGACAATACTAAAAAGCAGACAACTTTTACACAAAGACAAATCAAACACCTCTATTATTTAGGGAATACAAAAAAATGAGAAATCTCTGACATAAAACAACCTTAACAATAATAACAAACTTATAGACATACAACACAAACCAACTTAAACACAGACAACCTCAACATATCTTGCAAAGTGACAGAACACACTAACATTAACAAATGTAACAGACAGACAAAACTTAAAGACAGATTACTGTTGAATAAAGAAAAGTCTTACAATTAGACATTTAGGACATATATTTAGTTTGTGATATGAAAGCGGGAATTGATAACAGACAGAGATAACCATATCACCTGATATAACAGACAGAGATTATCCATATCACATGTGATACCAGACAGAGATAATCCTTATCACCTGTGATAACAGACAGGATATAGATAACCCATATCACCTGTGATAACAGACAGAGATAACCCATATCACCTGTGACGAAAATTATGGGACCCTAAGCCTCGTGTTAAATTTCCTGCTCTGTGACCCCTAAAATGAAAACAAGGGAGATAATAAAACATGGTTAAAAACCCCACCCTTTCCCCTATTTTATTTAGGTCGGAGTATGTGAGAGAAACTTCTCGATGCTATACCTCGGGGGCAGAAGAGGACTAGCACTGTTGACTGAAACCAAATGAAATTAGATAATGGCCAATCAGCGTTCATTGACAATAAGTTATAAAAGCTGGTACATGAAAAAAAATGTTCTGTTTTGGACAAGTCCGGAACTAGAGTTTTGGTCACCAACAGCGATCTTATGTATTTGGTCACCAACAGCGATCTTACGTTTTTGGTCACCAACAGCGATCTTACGTTTTTGGTCACCAACAGCGATCTTACGTTTTTGGTCACCAACAGCGATCTTACGTTTTTGTGGGTCCACAGACTCACAAGAAAAAAAAGTGGCAATTCGAGTTCTACCTGGTAGTTGGTTTCCTTGGGTTTTTTTTTGTTACCATCTACCAGTAGTACATCCCCGTTGACAGTCACGGTTCACTGCGTGGCCACTTGACGCCCATTCATCACGTCCGTCTGTTACATTGCCGTATTGGAACTACGCCCCTGTGACCATTGGACACCCATCCACCACGCCCATATATTGGCTAGTAGGGATTAAGGATGGATTATTTAGGGTTAGGGATTTAGTAGATGTTCAATTTATTTTAAAATAGTAATTAAATATGTATTTAATTGTTTCAATAATTTCATTATGTTGTTGAAATCTGTTACGTCCCTTGTGTGTGTCTAGATTTCCACAACAGTAACTATACCCCTAGTCACGGACATCAAATCTTTTCATCACATCATGCATTATTTTATTCATGTCCTATAGTGTAACTTAAACATTTTGTTTGTTTAAAAGAGACATGAACACGATGTGGTTTTATAACATATTTAAAAAAAAATTAATGTAAGAGCAAAACTAAATAGAAATGTAAATCCTTATTCTGATAATGTGTAATTTATACAAAAAAGTTTTAACCTTATGCATTATCAAGGAGGTACTAATTTTTTTGCTAAAAGAAGAAATAAATCCTTTAGGACTGTGCTACATTAACGTGCATAAATTGTATTTCCCGTCTGCGCTGCACCAGAAAACACCCGGTGCTGATGTATTCCAATATGAAATTTTACTTGAAATAAAATTAGCTTGCACATTTTTAATATAAGGATCGTAATGTTTCTATTACGATAAAATTAATTTTTTCATTTGAAGTGAGTCACTAAATTATGTTTCCTTAAATGTACTTACCAATATTAAATTCAATGGAAGAAGATAATTGTTAGATTAACTTATATTTTAAATTATGTAAACTACAAAGTCTATTTACAATACGAAATATAAATGCTTTGTTCTCCACTTGACACCACATTGCATTACATATTTATCTCGATATAAATTACATCCAAGTGGTATACCGCCTGACTTTTATACTAATCATATACTTAAATGAAACACTATGTTTCACAGATAAATCTTATGATTAATTCAATAAAAACGAGCTGCTGTCAATGTTTAAATTTTCTAAATATTTTAGTAGTTTTATTAAAGGAGTCACTTCAGTGAAAAAACAAAAATTACATGACTAACTGTAAGTCTTTGAGGACATTACTTCATAGTTACTACCCTGATTGAAACAGTTCCCACCTCACAAAACAGTACTCACCTAACCGAAATAGTACTCACCTAACCGAAATAGTACTCACTTAACTGAAATAGTACTCACCTAACTGAAACAGTACTCACCTAACTGAACCAGTACTCACCTAACTGAAATAGTACTCACCTACCTGAAACAGTACTCACCTAACTGAAACAGTACTCACCTACCTGAAACAGTACTCACCTAACTGAACCAGTACTCATCTAACTGAAATAGTACTCACCTAATATAGTGGCTAATGACAATTGTTGGGTCTTATAATGAAGTTTGTGTCATTGATCGTGGATAATAAACTCGTTCTTAAATATAGTGGCTAATTATAATTGTTGTGTCTTATAAGGAACTCACTATAACAAACAAAACTGTAAGAATAAAGTAATCTATATAAAAATGATATTATAAAACAAGCCAAACATTTTAATGTAAAACATTGTTGATAAATACTCCTTAAACATACCATAAAAACTTACCAATATAACTGATACAGGTGTGTGTGATATCAGATACTTAACAATAAGAATTTTCGCTCGTGTTAAAGCCAATTGTAATGTTGTGTGAATGAAACAATTTAAATGTTATTATATTATGTGTTTGACGTGATAGAGTGACTCGCCCTTTACACGCTCACACGATCTCAACTTGGCCTCAGAGATTTTTGTTGTTAGAACTGATACAAAAGTTACATTTTATAAATACATGTATACAACAATGTAATTGTATACAAATGTATATTTTTTATATTAAAGGACAAACATGGCTGCTAAAGCTCGTGACTATTATGACGAGAATTGTCATCTTAGATCACGACGGACAAACAACACAGCACACATAATTAATTTACAAACAACACAGCACACATAATTAATTTACAAACAACACAGCACACATATTTAATTTCCAAACAACACAACACACATATTTAATTTCCAAACAACACATCATAAATATTTAGTTTACAAACAACACAACACACATATTTAAATTACAAACAACACATCACACATATTTAATTTACAATCAACACAACACACATATTTAATTTACAAACAACACAGCACACATAGTTAATTTACAAACAACACAGCATATATATTTAATTTACAAACAACACAACACACATTTATTTTACAAACAACACAACACACATATTTAATTTACAAACAACAACACACATATTTAATTTACAAACAACACAACACATATATTTATTTTACAAACAACACAACACACATATTTAATTTACAAACAACACAACACACATATGTAATTGACCAAATAGATAAGTTAATTACAACCGTCACTCACTATTTCATGAGTTTGATTACATTCATGTCTCGACATATACTTATATTTCCGGATTATGTTTTCCCACAGCTAAAAATAATTTATAATTTGGACTGTTTAAATTTTGTAATAGCGAACGCACAATCTTAGTAACACCGAAGTAATGGTAATCTATAACACAACATATCTATATATATAAAAATCAAAGTATGTCTGTGTGTGTGTGTGTGTGTGTGTGTGTGTGTGTGTGCATGTCCTTTATAGCTGACTATACCATTCATCCGATCGTCATGAAATTTTTGGAGACTGTTAAGTACCTACCTGGGATGGTAACTGGCACCTTTGTTTTCTAAATTTAACACTCATGGGGCGCCGGGGGCCCATAATGTCATTTTTTGCTTATATGAGCTATATAAAAAATAGTTTAATCGCTAGCTATTGTGTAAATTGTAGGATCTTAACCAAACTTTGTATATGACAACTTGATAGCCAATATTAAAATACTATAGGGCACTGAACTGCAAATAGTTATTCTTTGGGGATAGGGGCCCAAAAATTCACATTTCTTAAACGTTTAAGATTTTATTCACCATTCAGTCATTAACAATCTTGACAAATAATGACACATGTATCCATTATTATACAAATTGAAATGAACAGGGGTTTTGAATTTTATATCTTGCACTGAATGGGCCCCGGGGCCCTTAATGTCTTTTTTTGCTTATATAAGATATATAAAAATTAGTTTATGCGTTAGCTACTGAGTAAATGAATGGATCTAAACCAAAATTTAAAATCAAAAACTTGGTAGCCCATATTAAAATACTATAGGGCACATAACTTCAAATGTCCATTCCTTCGGGGCCGGGGGCCCCCAATGTCTTTTCTTCGTATATGTTTAATGTATTTTCCCCCATTCAATTTTTCACGATCTTGAGGAATATATCTATGAGGAAACTTAATTAAATGAAAAGGTTTTTGAAATTTACATCTATCACCAAATGGGCCCAGGGGCCCTAAATGTCTTTTTTCCTTATATCTATATATATAAAAATAAAAGTATGTCTCTGTGTGTGTGTGTGTGCATGTCCTTAATAGGTGACTAAACCATTCATCTGATTGTCATGAAATTTTTGGAGAATGTTGAGTACCCTCCTTGGATGGTAACTGGCAACTTTCTTTCTAAATTCAACACTCATGGGGCAACGGGGGCCCATAATGTCATTTGTTGCTTATATGAGCTCTATAAACATTAGTTTAAGCGCTAGCTACTGTGTAAATTGTTGGATCTTAACCAAACTTTGTATATAACAAATTGATAGCCAATATTAAAATACCATAGGGCACTGAACTCCTATAAGTCATTCCTTTGGGGCTGGGGGTCCCAAAAATTTAATTTCTTAATCGTTTAAGATTTATTCACAATTCAATTATTAACAATCTTGACAAATAATGGCACATGTATCCATTATTATACCAATTGAAATGAACAGTTGTTTTGAACTTTATATTTTCCACTGAATGGGCCCTGGGACCCTTAATGTCTTTTTTGCTTCTTTAAGCTATATAAAAATTAATTTATGCGTTAGCTACTGAATAAGTGAATGGATCTTAACCAAAATTTGAATACACAAACTTGGTAGACCATATTAAAATACTATAGTGCACAGAACTTCAAATGTCCATTCCTTCGGAGCCGGGGGCCCTAAATGTATTTTCTTCGTATATGTATAAGATATTTTTTTCACATTCAATTGTTCACGTTCTTGAGGAATATATTTTTGAGGAAACTGAATTAAAATGAACAGCTTTTTGAAATTAACATCTCTCAACGAAAGGGCCCAGGGGCCCCTAAATGTCGTTGTTTTCTTATTTTAGCTGTATAAAAATTAGTATTAGCGTAAAATACTGAGAACATTAATGTATCTTGACCCATTTTAGTATATAAAAACTCAAGTGTCTAAATTTTATTACAATAGGGCCCTGAACTCCTAATTTTCATTCCCTCGGGGCTGGGGGCCCAAACTGTCTTTTTTAGTAAATTTTTAATATTTTATCCTCTATTCAATTTTTAAAAACATTGAGAATTATAAATAAATGTATGTATTTTGAAATTTATTCAAATGAAGATATGTTTAACACTTTATTTCTTGCAATAATTGGGCCCTGTGGCCCTTAATGTCGATCTTTATAAAAAATGATTGTATGCGTTAGCTACTGAGTAAATGATTGCATCTTAAACAAATGGTGTATACAAAAAGTTGGTAGCCCATAATTAACTACTTATGATTTCTGAACTTTTTATGTCAATTTCTTCGGAACAGGGTGACCAAATGTCTTTTTTCATACTGAATTAAAATGAAAAGGTTTTTGAAATTGACATCTCACATCGAATAGGCCCAGACGCCCTTTATGTCGTTTTATTTCACTATATCTCTATATTTATAAATCAAAGTATGTCTGTGTGTGTGTGTTTGCATGTCCTTTATAGCTGACTAAACCATTCACCCGATCGTCATGAACCTATTTGAGACTGTTTAGTATGCTCCCTGGATAATAAATGGTTACTTTTATTTCGAAATTTAACACTCATGGGGCTCCGTGGGCCCATAAAGTCATGTTTTGCTTAAATGAGCTATATAAAATTAGTTTAAGCGTTAGCTATTGTGTTAATTGATGGATCTTAACTTAAAATGGTATATAAAAACTTGACAGCCAATATTAAAATTCAATAGGGCAATAAACGCCTACTGACCATTCCTTCGTGCTTGGGGGCCCAAAATATCATTTTTCTTCTACTTTTAAGAAATTATTCCCCATTTATTTATTAACGATCTTGAAAAATAATGATAAATGCATCCATAATTATCAACATTGAAACAAACAGGTGTTTTGAACTTTATGTCTTGCACAGAATGGGCCCTGGGGCCCTAAGTGTCATATTTTGCTTAAATGATCTATATAAAATTTAGTTTATGCGTTAGGTACTAAGTAAATGATTGGATCCTAAACAAACTTAGTATTCAAAAACTTCGTATCCCATATTAAAAGACGTATGGGCTCTGAACTTCTAATGTCAATTTCTTCGGGGCCGGGGGCCCCAAATGTCTGTTTTCGTATATGTTTAACACATTTTTCCCATTCACATTATAAAGATTTTTAGAAATATATATATACATGATGAAACTAAATTAAAATGAACAGGTTTATGAAATTGACATCGTGCACCTGATGGCCCCGGGGGCCCCTTAATGTCATTTTTTTCCTATATTGGCTATAAAAAAATTAGTTAAAGTGTTAGATAATGCGAAAACAACTGGATTTTTACCAAATATAGTTTTAACAAAATTTTAGAGCCTATATTACATTACTATAGGGCATTCCTAATGTCCATTCCCTTGGAGATGGGAGATCCTAATGTCTTTTTAACTGAACATTAATAATTGTATTCCTTATTCAATTTTAAGCGATATTGAGAATTATGCTTGAGTACAATAGCAATAAAAATTTAAATTATTACTCATTTTGGGGCGAGGCCCTTAATATCGTTTCTTCTTTTGTAAACATTTTAATTATTAATTTATTTATCTATCTATATATATAAACATCAAAGTATGTCTGTGTGTGTGTGTGTGCATGTCCTTTATAGCTGACTAAACCATTCACCCGATCGTCATGAAACTTTTCGAGACTGTTGAGTATGCTCCCGGAATGGTAACTGGCTACTTTTTTTTCAAAGTTTAACACTGATGGGGCGCCGGGGGCCCATAATGTCCTATTTTGCTTATACGAACTATATAAAAATTAGTTTAAGCGTTGTCTACTGAGTAAATGAATAGATCTTAACCAAACTTTGTATACAAAAACTTGGTAGCCCATATTATAATACTATAGGGTAATTGACTCCTAATGGCCACTCCTTCGGGGCTGGGAGCTTAAAATACCTTTTTACTTAAACTTTAAAGATTTTATTCCTCAATTTAATTATTAAAAAACTTGGCAAGTAATGGTAAATGTATCCACTATTATCCATATTGAAATGAACAGGTTTCTGAACTTCATATCTTGCCCTGAATGGGCCTGGGCCCTTAATTTCGTTTTTTGCTTATATGAGCTATTCAAATATTAGTTTATGTGTTAGCTCCTTTCTAAATGAATAGATCTTCACCAAACTTTGTATACAAAAACTTGATAGCCCATATTAAAATGCTATATGGCACTGAACTTCTAATGTCAATATTTTCGGGGCCAGGAGCCCCAAAAGTCTTTTTGTGGGTATATGTTTAAGATATTTTTCCTATTCAATTTTTAAAGATCTTGAGAAATATATCCACAATAAAACTGAATTAAAATGAACAGGATTTTGAATTTGACCTCTTGCACCGAATGGGCCGGGACCCCTTAATATCGTTTTTCCCCTATATTTGCTATATAAAAAGTAGTTTAAGTGTTAGATATAAGAAAATAACTTGATTTTGACCAAACGTAGTACATAAAAACTTAAGAGCCTATATTACTATAGTGCACTGAACTCCTAATGTCCATCCCCTCGGAGCTGGTGCCCCAAAATGTCTTTTTACTGAACTTTAATAATTGCATTCCCTATTCATTTTTACACGATATTGAGGAATATAGCTTGAGTTACAATGGCAATAAAAACTATATTATCACTCATTTTAGGACCGGGGCCCTTAATATCGTTTCCTTCTTTTGTACGCTATTTAATTATTAATTTTCGTATCCGTTTGCTATGAAACTTGGAAATTTTTCCACTCTTCCACGAAGGTTTCTGCATAACTGTTTTTAAACATAACACTCATTGGTTTCTTTAAATTTATTCATTTTTACTGAGATCGTTGCAACGCACGACGGGTCTGCTAGTATTCTATAAAAAAGAATACCGAAAGTCAATTAAAATCTAATATCTAGTATACACAATATAAAAAGGAAGGTAGATTGAATAGAGAAATTATTAGAAAAACTGCAAAGTCTAAAGACAGTTTACTATAAATAAGCAGTTCCAGAAAAAAGTAACAAATAAATATGTTTTAATATGCACATACTGTAAAGATATCTCTGGTGTGTTCTTCTATAAGGGTGTGAATGTTGGACAATAGATAAAAAAGCAATGAAAATATTGGGTGCAGAAGAAATGTCGTTTCTAAGAAGCTTCATGTCCATGTCATGAAAGGAAAACAAACCAAATACTGAATTGTTAAGTACTGCATGGGCCCAAAGATCAATTATACAAAACTATGAGGTGACCAAGGAAATTTGTAGTATGGTTAATAAGAAATATGGAATAGCACTACTAGCTTTAGGCTTGTGTGTTTTTAGTTTATGCAGTCTAAGTAAGCTGTCAACTCTTGTTAGTGTTGTATATCCAATTACTACTTTTGTAAAATTCCTTAGAAAACACAACTACGAAATATTATATGAATTCCGTAGTAACAATTAATCGTTAAAAAAGTATATACAAATATAGACATGCAATAAACATATTTTTTACCTATAAAAATGAGGAAATGGCATATTGTGGAGAAAAACATGTTATATGTACCAATTTAAATAATCAATTTGGACGTGCATTCATTTTTTCCCCGTCATTGACGCACCACAAATCACCGGTGCTGATGTATTTAATATGACTTTGGGTTAACAAAACTGAGGAAAAAAAAATGATAATCATAATTATAAAACAGCCATGAAATTGTAGTTGAAAATCTATGAGACATTAACTTAATTATTTTTGTTTTTATAAATGTTTCATTAAATGTAAATTAAAAATACGAAATAATAAAAACAACCCGTAAAAAACCAAGTTTTTGACTATAAATCCTTTACGTATGAGACGTAACTAAAAGAATGTTCATTATAACACGCAGCGCAAGACCATCCAAAAATACAAAATTGCAGTTGTGTCGTAAAACGTGTTTAATATAATGCGCACCGATCAGGAATAGGTTTATAAAAAGTGTTGTCAGTAAAATACGCACCTTATTGCGCGACAGAAAGGTTATTCAATATAATACGCACCGCGACGCTCTATCTCAAAAAATAGCATGATACATAGGAATAAATAAAATAATCTAAAAAATCAATAATTTAATTACGGTACATGCGATCGATCTGAAATTTTGATACATTGTTTTTATCATCGGTACGAAACTGCCTGCAAAATTTCAGCTCGCTATCTTGCGAGCAAGTGGGTTAAAAATCGATCAAAAGTTTTGGCGACAAGCAAGCAAGCAAGGTCGGTCGGCCGCAGACACCACGAGTTAATATAAAGGATTTAATAAAAACAACCCGTAAAAAACCAAGTTTTTGACTATAAATCCTTTACGTATGAGACGTAACTAAAAGAATGTTCATTATAACACGCAGCGCAAGACCATCCAAAAATACAAAATTGCAGTTGTGTCGTAAAACGTGTTTAATATAATGCGCACCGATCAGGAATAGGTTTATAAAAAGTGTTGTCAGTAAAATACGCACCTTATTGCGCGACAGAAAGGTTGTTCAATATAATACGCACCGCGACGCTCTATCTCAAAAAATAGCATGATACATAGGAATAAATAAAATAATCTAAAAAATCAATAATTTAATTACGGTACATGCGATCGATCTGAAATTTTGATACATTGTTTTTATCATCGGTACGAAAACTGCCTGCAAAATTTCAGCTCGCTATCTTGCGAGCAAGTGGGTTAAAAATCGATCAAAAGTTTTGGCGACAAGCAAGCAAGCAAGGTCGGTCGGCCGCAGACACCACGAGTTAATATAAAGGATTTAAAAATAGAAAATTATTTGTAAAAATATTGACTTTTAAAATTATTTTATATTTACAAAAATTGCAACTATGAAATTTATTTAACGACTATAATATAACTTTTAATGTAGTCTTATTGTTGGCGTGGGATCCTAAGTTATCTGCGTATCTTTTTATATACGGCTTTTCTATATTCAAGTGGCACGCCCCTTGACTTCGATCCCTATAATTAGGGATACAATGTCAAAGAATTATTGCTAGTATTCCTCTATCCCCTTTGTTTTTAGTTAAAACTATTTATAAATACTATTACGTTTATACAATTAGTACATTTATGGGAAAAAACATTATTGCATATTAACCTTATCCTCACTGTTGACATAGTTACATCATATTAACCTTATCCTCACTGTTCACATGGTTACATCATATTAACCTTATCCTCACTGACACATAGTTACATAATTTCTTCTAATTGTAGGATTATCTCATGGTGACAACAATAATAATGTTCTCACAAAATTTGTTACTGCACTCGTATTCATATCATTTTTAATTTTTTGTTTTATAGTTTTCTTCTAAAAATGATATGTTTAAAAGACACTGATTGAATTATGCATAAAGACTGCGCCACCTGAGACTGTGAATATCAAGGCTTCAAATTATCGTGCAAGCTCCTCCAAAAAATGTACGTTACGTCAAAAACTTTGTTAAATCCAGGTAGAAATGTGTGTCTGACATAACGTGTAAAAAATTATCACTTTTAGTTGCTGTTTTAGGAAAAAATCTCTGTGGATATCACGTGACTTGTATCTAATACATTATAAGATTTTATAATTAATGGAGGTGGACATGTTACTGACCAGGAAATCTATGTTGTAAAATTTATATCATTTTAGAAAAAAAAAGTTACTGGTTAAACTTAGTAAAGTCTGTCATATTGGGAACTTCGGCAAAGGCATAGAGTACTTAACATTTCCAATTATTACTCATTCATTATTACACTGGGATTCTATGTAAATAGGCTTAGCACGCGTGATGTCAAATATATAAAAGATAAGAGAAATTACTTTTTAATGACATATTTTTACTGATAACAAATTCTCATATATTAAAAATGTAAAGAAGAAAATGAAAACGATCTCCTTTGACCTCATTCAACATTTATTAAACATTGTTTTTGTTTGTAACTAAAGAACAATTCCTAGTTCTATGGATACGGCACCAATAGTTTTATTAACCTATTATATTTCTGACATGTGTATTAAACATTGTTTTTGTTTGTAACTAAAGAACAATTCCTAGTTCTATGGATACGGCATCAATAGTTTTATTAACATATTATATTTCTGACATGTGTATTAAACATTGTTTTTGTTTGTAACTAAAGAACAATTCCTAGTTCTATGGATACGGCATCAATAGTTTTATTAACCTATTATATTTCTGACATGTGTATTAAAAATGTTCATATGTTATGTTTCACAGAGATTACTGCCTTAAAAATATCAACATCACTTATACACACCTTGCCCGGTTTTTTAAAACATGACTTTTCTCGCAAATCGTATTCCATCTCCTAATTGATAAGTGCTACTATTTGAGAACCTAATCTCAGTTGTTTGGGATCCTTGTGACACGTTGTACTGTTTAAGAACCATTCAGTTGTTTGGGATCTTGGTGACATTGTTGTTATATTTGAAAACATAATCCCAGTTGTTTCGGAGCTTGGTGACATCGTTGCTATTATTTAAGAACCTAATCCCAATTGTTTGGGATCTTGGTGACATTGTTGTTACTATTTGAGAACCTAATCCCAGTTGTTTGGGATCTTGGTGACATCTGTTGTCTATCTATTTGAGAACCTAATCCCAGTTGTTTGGGATCTTGGTGACATTGTTGTTACAATTTGAGAACCTAATCCCAGTTGTTTGGGATCTTGGTGACATTGTTGTTACAATTTGAGAACCAAATCCCAGTTGTTTGGGATCTTGGTGACATTAGTTAGTTGTTACTTTAAATTTTTTGAATGAACCTAATCCCAGTTGATTGTGATCTTGGTGACATTGTTGTTACTGTTGGGTAGAGCTACGACTGGGTTGAGTTCCCTTTCTAAGATCGCGTGTTGTCTTCTCATAGGATAAATTTGATATGTCCTTCCATGTGATACTGTTTAGATGTCCTACCATGTGTTACTGTTTAGATGTTCTCCCATGTGATACTGTTTAGATGTCCTTCCATGTGTTACTGTTTAGATGTCCTACCATGTATGAATGTTTAGAGGTCCTCCCATGCATTAATGTTTAGATGTACTCCAATGCATTAATGTTTAGATGTCCTCCTATGTATTCATGTTGAGATGTCCTCCTATGTATTCATGTTCAGACGTCCTCCCATATATTAATGTTTACATGTCCTCCCATTTATTAATGTTTAGATGTCCTGCCATTCATTCATGGTTTTTCTGCTTCCATTTATTTATAATTTATTGTCCTCCCATGTATCAGTTTTATTATTGTCCTCCCATGATATAATGTTGATATGACCCTATTATGGGAATATTTTATGATGTCTTCCCAAAGAGTGATGTTTAGATGTCCTGCTATTGGGTTGAATGAACACAGAAAATGTCTTTTTATTAGAGTGAGCTTTTAAATTTAAGTCAACTTCAGAAAATAACTGGAACAATCTTCCATAATCATTGAGGGAGTGTGACACCATTGAACTAATACATTAACCTCATCATCATTATGTTTAGATGTCCTGCTAGAGGACCATGTTGAGAGGACATCCCAACATATGTTTATAGATGGCTTTCATAGAATTATGTTGAAATCATAAGAAGTACAACGAAAAATGTTTTTATTCATGGATTGAATTATAAAAGAAGATAAAAGATCGCGTTGATTAGTTGCATGTCCTTGCAAGAAAATATTCGTGTATCATACGATGTAACCAACTAAATGAAGAAATTGAAAATCAAATAATTTTTTTATTGACATTGATAAAGACAGTTCGATATTGATAGAATAAGGAACCAGGTTTTTATGGCTGTACACAGGGCCGGTCTCAGGAATTTAGGGGCCCTTAGCGGCGTAGTATGCGAAAAGGATTGCGCAGGGCCCAGTTATATGGGATAAGGGTATAGGGATAAGGTATTAATAAGGATATTAAGTGAAAAAAAAGATAGGTGGGGTCTATGAAAGCGCGGGGCCCACTGCGGCCGCAAAGGTTGCAGTGGCCTAAGACCAGCCCTGGCTATACCTACACTACAAGAAGAGGCATTATGTTAGAAAAACGTGGGAAAAGACCTCCTTTATCTGTTAAAATATATTCAAAAGTATAGATTGGAAAATTGTGTACCCAACATTATAATTTTGCTAAGGATTTTTCAACAATTGCTATCAGTGTATCTAGTTGTGAAAGGAGCTTCTCCAAACTAAGTTGATAAAAAATTATCTTTGTTACACTATGAAGTATTTAAGACTACAAAATCGTGCAATATTGTCCATAAAACAAGATATTACCAAAAATTACAATTTAGATAGCATAATACGCGATTTTTCTACTATGAAAGTTAAGTAAGTAAATGTATAAATATGTTTACATACTACTGTCGTGTAGCCTTAAAAAAAGGATCTTGTATTTTTTATAAAAGTGTACTTATATCATATACGCAAATCATCTAATGCGGCCTCTTTTATCACTGCTTACATAAATAGGCCATGCAATGATACAAATGTTCCCCGCCTTTACTTCGTTTCAATTACAATTATTTATTCATGTTTATTAATGTATAACAAAACCGTCATATAATTGACTTAAGGAACCCTCCATAAATGAAGTCACGCGATTTTGGCTGATTTTTCACCCCCTCCCCTCTCGTCACAAAAACTTAGACCCCTTCTTCAATTGGACGTCAAAAAGATTCCCACCCCCTTCCCCATGAAAGCCGTATTTTCTATTATTAAATGAGAATGTTTCAAATCAATTTTTTTGTCATATAAATATGTTTTTAGTAGGGCTGCGGAAATTATCGATTAATTTCTCGATTAATCGTTAAAAGTTGTATCGATTAAATATCGACTAAAATAATTTTAATCGATAAAAATTCGATTAAAATTTAAGAAAATATTTATAATATTATTTGAAATTTTTAGTAAAAAATAATTAATTATTAATAATTAATAATAATTTATATATATTTTTAAATCCTTTATATTAACTCGTGGTGTCTGCGGCCGCCCGCCCGACCGCCCGCCCTTGCTTGTCGCCAAAACTTTTGATCGATTTTTAACCCATTTGCTCGTAAGCTAGCGAGCTGAAATTTTGCAGGCAGTTTTGTTATGATGATAAAAACAATGCCTCAAAATATCAGATCGATCGCATGGACCGTAATTAAATTATTGATTTTTTAGATTATTTTATTTATTCCTATGTATCATGCTATTTTTTAAGATAGAGCGTAGCGGTGCGTATTATATTGAACGACCTTTCTGTCGTGCAGTAAGGTGCGTATTTTATTGACAACACTTTTTATAAACATATTCCTGATCGGTGCGCATTATATTAAACATGTTTTACGACACAACTACAATTTTGTATTTTTGGATGGTCTTGCTCTGCGTATTGTAAGGAACATTCTTTTAGTTACGTCTCGTACATAAAGGATTTATAGTAAAAAAAACTTGGTTTTTTACGGGTTTTTTTTTATTTACGTACAAACATCTCCCGCGTAATATTAAAATTTATTTTATTCAACTATGTGGACCGGCAGAAACTAAAAAAAAATTGTGGACAGGCAGGAACGAAAGCAAGTTAATAAAAACGTTGTAAAAATTGCATACACCATCGGCGCAGGGAAACAGGGGAAATAACTCAATAAAAAAAATTTAAAAGTCAATAACCTGTTTTTGTTATTTCCCTTGAAATGTTCAGTTTAATAACGTCACAAATTTCTATTTTTGGCTTTAATCGAAATTATCGATTAATTAATCGATAATTTTTCAAAGGTTAACGTTTAAATTTAAATTAATCGATAACAGCCCTAGTTTTTAGTGTAAGGTTGCACTCAATATAGTAACACGCGTCAAGCCGTGTAAAACGTCATTAAATAAAGTGTCGGTAATCATATATTTAAGTGGAACTTTTATTTAAAGTTGCGCGTTTTGATGCAACGTCAAATGTGTGACTCCCCTCTCCCTACCAGGTGCGTGACTTCAATTATTGACATCCCCTAAAAGGTCGGCAAATTGTAGACCGCTCCAGCCGGCAAAAATTCTATCTACGCAACTGCCAGCGTCCCATCAAGTTTATGACAGAAAATATATAATACTCTCAGCCCCACTGAGCCTAAACTTTAAACAGAATGTGTGACGTCACATTCACTGTATTGTAAAATACATAAGGCGCTTAAACGTCAACATCCGTCTATCGGTGCTTGCTATGCAGGGCAACTTATGATAGAAAATGAAAATTAAACGTAAAATAATCAACAGTTTTGTGTAGAGATTAACGGGCAGGCACCTCGCAGTAATAAATCACGATGTGACGTCATTGGATTTTTATTTAACTAAAAACAACCGCCATAATTTTGTTAATAGAAACATAAACTACGCCCCTAAAATTAATCCCTTGTCAGGTACGTCTATGTGGTTAATCTGTCAGTCATATGGGACCACCCTAGATAAAGACGGGGTGGGTCCTGTTTGACATAACCCTCTCTGGTCTCTTTATCTGAGAACCATTCCCAGGGCAGCTGCTTCGACCCGTGTCCAGTTGTCGGCGTCCGTTCATCTCCGCAGTTACGGCCCGAGGCATTTCACACCTTGGTCTACTGACCACCTAGACTAGCTACTGTGTGGACATTTCTTCACACAAGAAATACACTTTTAACGACTCTGTCCCCTGGCAGTCCTTGATATCGTATCTAAAAGCCCGCGCTAAGCTCCTTGCGGTCCACTCCCACACATAAAAGACCTGCCGCGCTCGTGGTGGTCAGTCTTTGAATGCAATTTAACCTAACTTCTCCAACATTTATTAATTTGTGTAAAACAAACTATGTAAAAGAAGCCGTTGTTTATTTACTTACGTTGTGTGTGTATATGTGTGCGGCTGTGTGTATTCTATGTCTCTCTTTGCACTTTGGCGTGTGTATTCGTGCATGTGTAAACACTTGCCTTTAATTTAAAATAAAATTTAATTAGTCTACAAATGCTTGGCCTCTAGGCCTCTAAGCGTATTTATAATTTTTCTATCAATTAGATTTGGTTGAAAACAACGTGTTTAGAATTGTTGAATGTTACTTTTTATTGTTATAGGCTTAGCCACTGTTAATACACTTATGAACTAAATAGAACATAGGAAGACAGAGAATAACATAAGATGAGAGCCTTACTGAATGGTCAACAAACAAAAGTGCAAACAATAATGTCTTCTATGAATCATATAAATACAGAGAGAAATGGAAGGTCAAGGTTGCCAATGTCTTTCCAAACCTCGTAATGTTCATTTGAATGAAAAATATACTTTTCTAGTCTGTAAAAGCACGACGAATATTTTTAATGACGTCATTTTGTCATGCTAGAAGGTCATTAAAACTACAGCGACGCAGAATACAACACCGGCGTTGATGTCATTTTTAAGAAAAATTAGGTTGCAATATCAATTACAACATTTTTTTTTGTAAGTGGTATTAAAAATTAATTTGAAGGTGTATGAGCAAATTTATTATTTGTATGTGTTACAAAAATGTTAAATTTTATAATTTTTATATTTATTTATAAAAAATAAAGTAATCGAAAAACAAAAACAAAATATTTATCGTGTATTTATTTTCATTTAACAAAACTTATAAAATTATAACATTTATTTGTGTACATCATAGTTTTGTTTCAATTTGAAAGAGAACACGGTCGCCGTATATTACCAACATGCAACAAGTTCTCGATCTCTATAATTAGGGATACATCATCAAAATACAGTGTATTTATAAACATCCCTTACCCTCTGATTCGAAGAAAATATATCTACTCACGGCAATTTAATTTATGTAGTTTAGCAATGTCCAACCCATGGACCATGCACGATAACATTTTATCTGCATGGCTTGTGAATTCATATTTACGTATTTAGCCGACGTAGTCATATAAACTAACTCAACTCACAGCAAAATGATCTCTCTCGTTCAGTGGTGCGTACAGTCCACAAGCACGGGCCAAATACGGTCCATTATATATTTTTAACTAGCTCGAATAAATAAATGTTTTCTATAGCGCACCTTTATCTATATGAATACTTCACCAAATCGATAGCGAGTGTGTGGAAATAAGCATGTCGAATGACCCTCTCTTGAGTCGAACAATCAGTTTATGGTTGGCAATCGAAAGTGGTGGAGAAAGAGGGGGGTATCATCGAGGCAAACAATGTTTCTTGAGTTCACCTTCGTTGTTTCTTTACAGAATTACATGCATTTCGTAGTGTAGTGGTTATTATATCCGTGGCTATTTTTGTAAACAATGATCAACCCCGCTGAAACATTATTTATTTATTTATTTTTAATTTTAAATAAATATTTTCCCCCCTTTTTTTTGCGAACATTACTTCGCAACGTTGCTGTACATTTTGTTTCTCAACATTGGAGAAACTTCGGCGACGTCCTCTCGGTTGTTGTCAGTGACGGAAAAGTAGTCCTACACTCTCCTCAACAATACGCTCAATACATGAATACTTTAGGTGTATGTAGTGGCGAGGCAGAAATTATTGCGATGTCCGAAATACTTCCCGATAGTGTCACCATTTAATTTCAAGAATGTCCTCATGCCTCTATTTGAGTTTACAATCCTGTTCAACATCTATCTGTATAACTGCTGTTTAGCGATCCTTCCGATCATGGTCATTACGAAGTTCCATCGCCTCTTTTCACGTGAGAGATAGAGGGGATTGCAAAGAAAAAACAGACAGTCACTTGAGAGAGAAGATAGAGGAAGATGTCCGACTGGGGTAGTTCTGTTTGAGTATGTGTGATATTCATGATGTAAATTGATGTACATAGAGTTCAAATTTAAAGTTACTTTATTGAACCAGTGTCTCCTGGAATCATTGTGCAAAGATAATATCGATATTGTTACGCCTTCAAATAGTTAGATGTTACACCTATTACAATTGATGACTTTCTGGTACCATCTATTAACAACGTCCGTATGTCAACACGAATTTCACTGCCACCTTATCACAGTGATTTGACGTCATCTTGCCACTATCCGGATAAACATGTACAACCACTTTTCAACACACACTCCAAAGAACGAACGGTATTTGCAGAAGAATTTTAATCCACCATCTATATATATAATTTACCAGAAAAAGCACAAGACGAGTACAAATATGCATTACTACTGACCCTCGCAAGGGTCGGCCAATCACACTTTATGGTTAGCAAGCAAGGATGGTGCAGTGTTGGGGGCTGGAAGCTAAACGCATTGCACATGTCTCGAGGCCAACAATGCGTCGTTGGTTCCTCCGACCTTCGAGGTTCACTCGCGTTGTTCTGATTTCTTCGTGATGTAATTTGTGTCCGTTCGTTTCCACGTTCTTTGCACTGTCTTTGAGCAAGTCTGCAGCGCATGCTACGCCGCAAGTCTTATCTAGTATGTATTTAAAATGCTTAAATTATAACATGCTTTGATTACAAATACGATCACGTCAAATTATAACAAGTTGTGATTACAAATACGATCACGTCAAATTATAGCAAACATCCACGATGATTATTCTTTATGGAAGTCAAAAAATGTCTATTAAATTATGTTTTCTTTATTGTTCTAAAATCCATGACGGCTGATTGCAAAAATCGATGTCGTTATATTGTAAACACATTTTTGCTGACTTATAAAATAAATGAGCTTGGCGTCTGTATATTTTTTTAAAAACATGTTTAAGAACATTGAACCAAAAATATTCGGCTCTATTAATATTTCAACACATTTGATTTATTTAAATTTAAGTTAAAAAAAATATAAAATAATGTAATGGATAACGTGCCTGCTATTAATGCTATGCTACTAAATTATTTATAAAGATAGAATACGACATTTCGTTTTGGAAATCTTGAAAATCATTAGAATTGTCCTTCTTTCCACAATTAAATCTCAACTCATACAAATTAAAAAAGCCCAAAAAATATTATGATTTTAAATTACTGTACTTAATCTTAGCAAATGTTTTGTTGTTTTTTTTTGGGGGGGGGGTAAAAATCGTATCTAGCACACGTAACTGTTGTTTTTTTTCTCTTGAATTTTTCCCCTTTTACTACAAAAAATGGAGACGACCCTACTCTCTTTCATTCAATATTTGATTTCATATATTTCATCAAATTGTGAACTTAAAGGTTTAAGACAATTACATAATGAACTATGCCATTAGTTTTCTACAATGCAAGATAGTTACTACTAATTTAAGGTTATTAAAAATTATGAAGTTTTGGACTCAAAAGAAATCAGTAATTCGAAGAATTTTTTTTAATGTGTCGCATTTGCTTTTTGTGACAATAAATACCGACTGATAAGTTATAAGAAATATTGTAATGTGGAGCGTGCAGACTTAACTGATAATTTTTAATAAATATCGTACTAATAGGGAGAGTACAGACTTAAGTCGACATATACTATCAATGTTAATAAAAAGAAGAATGTAGCTTTGAGAAATTTTATAACAATTTTGTTAATAACAATGAAAGTGCAGACTGTAGACATTTTATTACATCTGTATAAATACCAAAAAGCGCGTAGAAATGGTATACTTTTATAATAGCAGCTCTATACTCGGTTCTCTCTCTTGTCTAAAAATAAAAAGCCAGGGAACAAAGCTTATCATTGTTTACAAAAATAGCAACGGAACAAAGCTGATCATTGTTTACAAAATAGCTAGGGAATCCTTAATATTTACTTTGTGACCTCTGAGAAATACTGAATATTTCTATATTCTTTGATTGATACAGTTAATTTTAAATGTAATCATTTTTAAAGGAATTATCTCAGGTACTGGTCGTCACATCAACTTTGTCACTCAGAAACTGACAAAAGCCCGAATTCACTACACTAGAGCATAGGTTGCTACATTGATGGTGATAATTAGCCTATCATTTATTCAAAATGATTTTTTTTTATAGTTAATGTTAGTAAGATCATTTGTATAACGTTATTAAATAGTGTAAGATTATTAAGTAATTTAACAAACAGGTGTTCTATGCTAAAAGGTCGCTAAAAGCATATACATATTTTTAAAAAAAAGTAATTTGATGTATTTCATTCGATTTAGTTAAAAAATTAAAGGAAATACACGATTTCGGAAACGCAAACATGAGTTTGTAATGTGGCTTTTAACAAATTACCAGTGAAGAAAAGAACTATTGCCTTATGACATTATTTTTTCATTGACATTTTAACAGGTTTTAATCTAAAAAAAATGACAATATATATTTTTTTTATAAATGGAAATTTGAAAATCAGTAATTTCTAAGATATCTTCCCACGATACCTTTGAAAATAAGCTATTTAAGTGACTAAAGCCTACTGACAATGTGAGTTTAACCGCTACGTTAATTAAACATCAGGACACATTTTTTAAAAAGTGACTTAAATTGAAAAAAAAATAATAATAAATGCTTTAAACGTCTTAAACGTGGCGTACTATTTGAGATTGAGAAAGAATGGGGATTTCATATTATGATTTAGGTTGAGAAAAAAATAACCTTACTTTTGGACATCCGAGTCTATTTAATGAACTATCGTAAAAATCTCGGGTATATCCACAATGTGTTTATAATGTATGCAGTCTACGTAACCTGTCAACTCTTATTAGCGTTATTTGTTCCATTTTAATTGTTGTTAAAATGCTTAGAAAAAAAATAAACACACAACTATGTACTTTTAGAGGAATGTAACAGTTAATAGAGATGTTAAGTAAGTTTATACGGTGCTAATGTATGGACAATGACTTTGTGTTGACAAAACTAAGCGAAGAAGAGGAATGTGAAAATCTTCATTAGTTTACAAAAATATATTAAAATATAGTTCAACATCTATGAAACATAACATAAAAAAATTTTGTTATGGAAATATTTCATTGTATATAAATTAAAAATAGACATAGCAATATAGAGTTCTAAGAAAAAATAAATATTAGAAATGGTATTTATTTTTTTTAAAAAGAAAGCTATGAAATTTATTTAATGACTATTATGTATATCTTTGTCTTAGAGTTTATGTCCTGTATCGGGGTTCCCCTTTGATCTTTCTGACAGAAGGCAATCTATTCTATCCAAGTGGCACACCACTTGACTTCGATTCCCATAATTTTGGGATACAATTTCAATAAGTTGCTAAGCATTCTCTTATCGACGTTGTCCTAAAATAAGGTTATTATAAATATTAGAACGTTTATAAAATAATTGTAACATACATGGGAAAAATTGAATATTAACATTTTCATTGTTGATCACAAAGTTACATAATTTCTGCTATTTTTATGATTCTCTTTTGATAACAATAATATTGATGTTCTTACAATGTTTGTTACTGCACTTCTCTTATATTATTGATTTCAGACGCTCCTTTTATACAGAAGTATATTGTGTATTATCGATGCTTCCAAAGAAAAAAAAATGGAATATAAACAGGAGTAATAAGCACTTCTATAAGAGTGATGCCAATTAGAGCACACATAAAGGGGAATTTTATATTATAACTTTTTAAAAAATTTACCTATCTTTGTAATGGCTGGCTTCAATAATATCACCAAACACTGGTTGGTGTAAATTCTAGCTTAGCCACTGTTAATGTACTTTTGACATAAATTAAACAGACTAAGACAGAGAATAACATACGCGTAGAGCCTGACAGAATGGCCAACATAACAACATGTAAGTCCCTTGAATTGTAGACTTCCTTGAAATAGCAAACAACAGAGACAGATGGAAGATTATGATAGCCGATGTCTTTCCAAACCTGTCACCTCATAATATACATATGAATGAAGAATATTATATTCAAGTATGTTCAGGCAAGACGAATATTTTTTTTTAGAAAGACGTGGCGTTGTCATATTCGACACGCATAAAAATTATATTTGTTTGCAGCGCCGCAAATACAGCACCGATGTCAATGTGTTTCTTATAAAAGAGTATAGTGAAAATATTGTCATAAACATTTTTCTTTGTTTTAACTTATATTAAAATGTAATGAAAGTTACGTGAGATGATTTATTATTAACCCGTGTTTCCTAAATGTTTCAAACAATGTATGTTAAAATTATATATGTTAATAAAGTTTGTAAAGGAAAATACATATTTTAGCATCATATTTTAACATCATATTTACATAGATTTTAATGAAATTATATAATTAATATAGGATCTATTACTTATTTATAGAAATCCGTTCACCGAACAAACGTACTTACAAGTAAGTATTCCAACACAAACAAACACAAAGACAGACACACACATATGCAGCACATTTTCAAAAGTTGTCTTTTCCACCACAAGAAGGTGTGCAACTTCAAGGTTTATCAAAATCTCGCTGTCGGTTTTTATCACGATTATGATAAGTCCCCGCTATACTTGGAATGTTGGTGTTGAGCCTTGTCGTCCATGAGGGGCATCCACCGATCATCGTCGGCATCAGCAATTCCTCCAAGGGCATAGGCAACCTACGAGAGACATTTAGGCATCTCTATCCTGGGCCAGCTTTTCCAGGATCTTCCATTCATGGCCAATTCTCTTGATGTCTGCCTCCAAATCTTGGCGCCAAGTGTTTCTTGGACGGCCTCTTTTCCGCTCTCCCTGTGGGTTCTACTTCAGGGCTTGCTTTGTTGTATTAGAAGCAGGTTTTCTTAGAGTATGACCAATCCACCTCCACCACCTTTGAAGAATTTATTCCTCAATGAGCTTCAGTTTTGTCCGCTGCCACAGTTCCCGGTTGCTGTTTTTGTCCGGCCAGTGAATTCTGAGAATCCTTCTTAGACAAATGTTGATGAAGGAATGGATTCTTGTCAGGTTTACGGCCGTTGTTCTCCTTGTATCGGCTCCATATGGATAAAAATTCTTACTTTTAACTTGCTGCCTAGGTTGTTGGAGACCCAAACTTTCTTGAGTCGTTGGAAGGATGCTCTTGCTTTTCCGAGTCTTATTTTGACGTCATCATCTGTACTACCTGGTTTATCTTCCACGCTGCAGAGGTAAACTAAACTGTCCACCTCCTCAAGGGCATATCCTTCAAGCATAATGGGTGATGTACTGGTGGCATTAACCCTGAGAACTTTACTCTTCCCTTTGTGTATGTTGAGACCCATGCTAGCAGAAGTGGCTGCGACAATGTTTGTTTGCTCCTGCATCTGTTGTTGGGTATGTGCAAGAAGGGCAAGATCATCAGCAAAGTCAAGATCATCAAGTTGATCCCACAAGGTCCATTGGATGCCATTCCTTTTCTGCTGTGTAGATGTTTTCATCACCAAGTCAATGGCTAACAGGAACAGGATTTGTGACAGCCAAAAACGTGTCTCACACCAGTCTTCACCTGGAAAGCATCTGTCACCTGCTGACCATGGACAACTCGGCAGTTTATCCCTTCGTACATGTTTCTGATTATATCCGTAATCATCGGTGGCACCCCATAATGCCTTAGCAATCTACACAAGGTTTGCCTGTCCACACTGTCAAAGGCTTTTTCATAGTCAACAAAGTTGACATAGAGCAGCGAGTTCCACTCTAGAAATAGAAAATGAGATGTTATTAAATAGCTGCTCAATGAACCTACAACATCTTTAGCAATTTTATTAATTTAACATGTACATAGTGATAAATAAATATAACTTAAAAACTCATTAATTTAATTACAGTGCATTCGATTTATCTTAAATTTTGAGACATCATTTTTATTTTCGGCACCAAACTGCCAGTCAAAATTTCAGCTCGCTAGCTTTCGAGGAAATGGATTAAAAATCGATCCAAAGTTTTTCGACAAGGGCTCAGAGACAAAGAGTTAATATAAAGGATTTTATTTAAAAAAAACACAAAAAAACAAGATTTTTACTATAAATCCTTTAAATACGAGACATAAATAAAAGAATGTTCGTTATAATACGCACCGCACGACAATTCAAAAATCCTAAATTTTAGTTATGTCTCGAAAAACAGGTTTAATATAATGCGCACCGATTGTGAAAATATTTTTAAAAATTATCGTCCATATAATACACACCAAATCGCGCAACAAGAAAGTATTAAAATGGTCGTTCAATATATGTAATACGCACCGTGACACCCTATCTCAAAAAATACCATGATACATAGAGATACATAAAATAATCTAAAAATTCAATAATTTAAGGACAGTACATGCGATCGATCTGAAATTTTGATACATCGTTCTAATCATTGGCACAAAACTGCCTGTAAAATTTCAGCTGGCTAGCTTACGAGGAAATGGGTTAAAAAGCGATCAAAAGTTTTTTCGACAAACAAAAATGCAAACAATCAAACAGACAACACGATTTATTAAAAAGAACCCGTAAAAAAATAAGTATTTGACTTATAATTCATTAATGTACGAGACATAACTAAAAGAATGTTCATTATAATACGCAGCACAAGACAATCCAAAAATACAAAATTTTAGTTATGTCTCGTAAAACGTGTTTCATATAATGCGCACCAATCGGGAATATGTTTTTAAATCCCTTATATTAACTTCACCACCGTCTCTGTCGTTCGTCGTCGGGCAGGCGGGCGGAAAAACTAAAGTGCAAAATGACCCACTTCTCGTAACGCCATCGAGCTGAAATTTTGCACACGGCCCCATGTCACCTAACAATGCATCGTATAAAAATTTCAGAGCGATCGAACGTACAGTAATTAAATTAATGCATTTTTAAATTTTAGTTTACTAAAAGTATTTTCAATGTAATACGCACCAAATCGCGCAAACAGGAAAGTATTAATAAAAAAAGGTCGCTCAATATAATACGCACCACGACACTCTATCTAATAAAATAACATGATACATAGAGATAAATAAATAAATATAAAAATTCAATAATTTAATAACAGTACATGCGATCGATCTGAAATTTCGATACATCGTTTTTATTATCAACACAAAACAGCCTGCAAAATTTCAGCTCGCTAGCTTATGAGGAAGGGGGTTATAAATCGATTCAAAGTTTTTTTTGACAAACAAACAAGCAAGCAACCAGACACCAGGAGTTAATATAAAGGATTTAAATTAAACAACCCCGTAAAAACAAAGTGTTTGACTATAAATACCTTCTATATGAGACATAACTAAAAGTATTGATTATGTTCAAAAGTGACAAACATTTACAGACTGAAACAAAATTATCTCCCTTGGCTTTAAAACTGGGTCAAAACTCTAGCAGACGACGACTAAACATTCTAAATAGTGATTTTTATAGTATAGATAATCTAAAAATGCATTAATTTAAATACGGTACGTTTGCACGATCTGCAATTTTGATACCATGCATTGTTAGGTGTGACGGGTCCGTGTGCCAAATTTCAGCTCGATGGCTTCACTGGAAGTGGGTCATTTTTTACTTTTGCTTTTCTAAATAATGATTTATATAGATAAACTAAAAATGCATTAATTTAATTACGGTACATTCGTTCGATCTGAAATTTTAATACGATACATTTTTAGGTTAGTCGGGTCCGTGTGCCAAATTTCAGCTCGATGGCTTTACTGGAAGTGGGTCATTTTCGACTTTTGTTTTTCTGCGGGTGGACGGGCGTCGCGGACGGGACGACGGTCGAGTGACGAACGACGAATGAGACGGCGGTGAAGTTAATATAAGGGATTTAAAAAGGGAAGAATTTTTTTTTATTAAAGACTAATATTGCTATATGGGGCGTGCATTGAATGTGTATTTCCTTTAAGCTCCGCGCCATAAAGCACTGTACTGACATGTTTAATATTAAGCTGTATTTTCGAAATATTAGTTCTAAATTTAATACAATATTCTTTTTTTTATAAGGGAAACAATTAATCATTTTAGAAAAAAGATAAATTTAAAAAAAAATATATATTATAAATCTGTAAAAAAAATTGCTAGCATCTATTTATTAATTTAAAGTTTTATTAAAAGTTTTTAAAAAAACTTTTAATTTCTATACCATTTTTTAAAGAAAAAAAACTTTTTAAAATTTACATAAACCCTGAAATACGTTTTCTACTGTTATTTATTTCAATGAACAATTTCAAATTATGTCAGCTCTCCCCATTAACATGTACATTAACGTAAGAGGCTCACCTCTTAATTTAGACTCCTTTACTAGCATTTCAATTACAAGAGTTTTAATCTTCGTCTACTTGAGTTGAAGCAAGCTTAAATGATACTAATTTGAAATGGCTTATGTCTATGGGGGTCACCAGGTGTTGATCTCACACCAGTGTCCATGTCACGGGTCAATGAGTTCGGAATTTAAGATGAGACTCCAATAAATTTTGTCACAGTTTTAACGTTTGCCAGACAATCAAACAATTATTTCATATACCTAAAAATAATGATTTATTACAATTTTCAACCCTTTAACAGAAATTGAACAATTGAAAAGAACTAAATGCTATTGGTGCAAGAGAATTAAGTTTTAAAAAAAACAACAACGTTTTAACATTTATCAATTTACATAGCACCATAAATTGACGATGAAAGAATCACATAAACAAACGAAACAAACAAAGCGGATTACCAACTAAAACAAATTGTAACGTGCGCATGATAAAATATTTTAATTTAAAAAAAGAGGTGTTCTCTTCCATGGCAACGCAAAGTACGTAATCATTTTTACAGATACATTAAAGCTTACAATGTAATTAACTTTTTCGTGTTTTTTCCATTAATGACATTGCTAATACAATAAATAACAAGGAGTTGATAAGGGGCTAACGAATTAGATTATAATTTTAATATTTTAAAGCACATGTTAGTACAATAACATATAAGAAATATTACTAAACATTATTTCTGAGAGAAAAAAGTCATTTAAAAAAAATAGATTAAAAAAAACAGTAGTGCTGCAGAAAATTACGATTAATCGTTAAAAAAATTGTAACGATTAAATTATTTTTTAAAAGATTTATCGACTTACAAATTATTGGAAGTAAAAAAGTAACAAAATAAAGATTATAAAAAAAAGCGGCCGATAAATAATACATTTCCTGACGATTACACGAACATTTTGGTTTTAAACTATTGACCGACGGGAATGTTCCAAATGTTGATAAAGTTTGCCTACCATTGTTCTAACACTTCGCCTACTTATCAAAACAAATGAAAAGCGTATTAAGCTAATGGCAGTAACAGAGTTTAAATAAGAGAGAGAAAATGACGACAGCTTTTTAAAATGAATTACTGCTTTACAAAATGGAGATGAAAGTTCCTGAATCCATTTACCCTCTACAATGTTGGAAACTTAATGAACACCGATATTAGGGGACGCGGTGGTCGAATGGCAGCGCGCTCGACTGGCGTACCGATGGTCACTGGTTCGAAGCCATGTGAAGGCACGGATTTCCCGGGGCCTAGGGCGTCCCTGAGTCACCCAGCTCGGAATGGGTACCTAAAACTAGGTAGGCGGCTGGGTAATGCGTGGAACCATCATAGCCGTGGCCAGTGAACGCAGCATCACTTGCCAAACAGATCATCTGTCATGGCCTGTGGACGCATTTCTTGCCAAGCCCATTTTGTGCATACCAGTTACTTTAATTCCATGTGAATGATCGTTCAGCTCGGCTGGACATATTTTCATTTAGACACTTGAACTAAAAAAATGTCAACACACTTGTCTTTTTGCGTAGTTGGTTAAAAGATGACATATAAAGGAGACATCCCCGTGTTATTTAGATTTTTAACAAGAACTTTTAATATTTATTGTTTATGACATTATACATTTTAATTTTTGGCTTGAATCGAAATCAACAAACTAAATAATCGTTATTTTTTTCCAAAAGTGAACGATTAAATTTAGATTAATCCTTAAGAACCCTAAAAAATAGATTAATTAGTTAAATATACTTGCATTAAAACTCATGTCATTACACAAATGGACCTCAATTAAATTCTAACTATATTTTTTTTCACAGTCAAGATCATGAAATCTATTATTTAATTATTAATAAGGTATTGAATATTAAGTGTATTCCTAGTTTTCAAACTTTTAGCCTTAATATTATTAATTAACATTTACCTAATATGTTATTCAACAACGGTGAAAACTGCGTCTTTTAAACAATTTGTGTATGTTTATTTTCATAGCAATGCACTTTTCCTTTGTACATTCTACAACGTCCGAAGTCATGTCGATTATACAACGAAAGTGGGACGCTCACTTTATTTCGTTCCTATATTTAGGAATTGTTAAAATAATTAAAACATAAGTGGAATTTTATTATATTTCGTAATCCTTATAATCATATAAGGAGATCATTTTATTTTAAATAACTGTATTATCATTTGATTTTCAAGTTGCAATAACGAACGTTAAGAGTTTTGCCCCTTTTTGAGTTTGACATCCCTGCATCAAAAAATAATATTGTATTTTAAATAGGGATATTCTATGCTCGTGATGGCGAACCTTTTTGGGGCCGCGTGTCAAAAATTCAATTAAAACCTACGTTTATGTATTAAAAAATGCCAACACAAAGTGCAAGCACAGTTGTTTGATTAAGGAAGTAATACGTTAGTGGCGTGCCGACAGAGAAGGCTCTGCGTGCCGTCTGTGGTACGCGTGACATATGTTCGTCATCACTGTTCTATGTTAATCGTTACATACGTCTTGTATTATATTCTTAGTGTAGATATTATCTCACTGAACTTAATCCAATATAAATAGTTCCTTTAATGCAATTAGAGACAACAAACGAAAATTGCGTGATAAGTCAATAATTCAAGTACCGCCGCTGAAACAACACATAACATTTCCATCAATGTTGGAGTGGATTCATCGGTGGATTGAAGATAAAACTAAAAATCGTACGTATATAATGGTGAGTATTTTAAAAAATAACTACACATGACCCGTGGCGTAGCATACGCCGCAGACTTTCTCAAAGATAATGCAAAGAAAGGGGCGAAAGAGCGGACACAAACTACAGCACGAATAAATCAGAACAACACCGCCGATGCATTGTTTGTTTCGAGACATGTGCACTGTTTTTAGCTACCTACCCTCCACCGTGCACCACCCTAGCTTGCCAACCATAATCTGTGATTGGCCGACCCTAGCGATTGTCAATCGCCATGCCACTTGCACTCGTCTTGTGCTTGTTCCGGTGAATTATATATATATACAAATTATAATTTCAAAATAAATTAACTGAACAAAATAAAATATTCGAAATTAAAATACATTAAATTTGCACCTAATTCTTTTAAATTTCGTTTTTATGTAAAGATTTGTGTTTAAAAAATTATAATTTTTTTTTAAAAATATATATTAAATGAATTAATTGATATAAATATAACTTTGTTAAATTCGAAAATGTAAAAGTATAATTAGATTTAAGTTTCAAAATTAGTAATAACTAGACGCCGCAGACTTACTCATGGAGAGTACAAAGAAAGTGGAGAAATAACGGACACAAACTACAGCACGAAGAAATCAAAACAACGCGAGTGAACGTTGGTTGTGGGGTGGGGGGGGGACTGCCAACTCATTGTTGGTTTCGAGACGTTTGCAGGTGAAATTCGGTACACCCCTAACTTCTATGAAGTCAGCTATAAAACGATATTTGGTTTAAAATCAGAGTTACATAATCGATAATCGGTTTTAAAAAAAACAACAAAAAACATCAACACGCAATTAACAACCCTAAACATGACTAACCCTCACTAGGGTCGGCCAATCACAGTTTAAGTTTAAGGGATGGTAGTATTAAATGGGAGGCTGGTAACAACAACCTCAGTGTGCTTGTCTCCATGTTTACTTGCTATTTTTTACTTACTTTGTGCTGCTTTTGTGTCTGTACTCTCACCCCCCCCCCATCAGTTCTTTGCACTGTCTATTATTAGCAAGTCTGCGGCGTATGTTACCCCGCGGGTTTCTCCAGAGTTCCTTCTTTTCATTCAATCACAGTCGTTTCTGCGAACCCATCCCATTTTGACAACTGTGTCTTTTAGGAAGTCAGGGGCGGATTAAGACTGCACGGGGCCCCTGGCTGCAATTCAAACTGGTACCCTATCCAGCCAACGTCCCTTTAAATAAAATGATTGCTAGCAGCTAATATAAGACTGTAGCTTGTAACTAAATAGTTCATCGGTTCCTTTAAAATACCTTGTCTGTACTACGGGATCGGCCTTCCCAGCCAAAAAGATTATTTATGAAAAAAATGGAATACGAAGAAATAACTGTTTGCCGGTATCCTAATATTGAGTGTAAAAATACAATTTAAAAAAAAATGTTTGCCCACGCCGGGAATCGATCGCGTGACCGCTTGCACAGCAGGCCAACTTTCTACTTCAAGGCTACACGAGCCTGATGAAAATTTTAAATTTTAAAAATATAAACAATAATCTTTAATATTTTCTCTTAGTGAGCCTATAAAGTCAGTTTTTTTATTAATTTTTTTTAATTTATGATATTTTCAGGAATTCATGCAAATTTTTGTCCATCTTTCTTATAAAATATACTAAATTTGGGGGCCCATAATAATCGGGGGCCTCTAGATTTAGCCCGTTTAGCCCCCCCCCCTCTTAATCCACCATAGTAGGAAGTCTTCACCGGTAACTAAATCAGCTAGTGTTAGCAATAAAGGGGTAAAAGAACGGGCATGAACAGACATTTTTAAAAAAATATTTAAAAAAACAATGTTTTCGCTGGGGCTTGAACCCAGGACCATCGACGTATGAGGCGTAGGTGATAACCAGTACACTACGAATTTCACATTTACTGTGAAGGAACGATGCAAGTTAACGCAACTGCATTGTTGCCACCCACTCCCACCCCTCCCCCTCTTTTTTTTTCATTTTATCCCACCACGCTTGCCAACAGTGTTTAGTTGACCCGAGCGAGGGTCATTCGTCACGCTCTGTTGCACATGCAGCTTCTTGTTCCGACCACGAAGAGAATTATATATATAGATATTAAATAAAACTTTTTGACAACTTTACGAAACATCAAAGTACGAGCAACAAAGCCGTACCAAGGACGTTCCGCCGTCGTTTCCTTGTCATGTTGTCTAACAGGAGTAACAGTAGTGATTACTAGTGATTAGCAGGAGTGACACACTTCAAGATGGTAACACAGTACTGAATGATGATAAAAATACTTCACTAAAAATAAAGTAAGTTTGTTCAATATTTAAATGAGATTTAATTATTCTCCGCTAGTGATTGGCTGTAGGAGTCTGTAGTTATTTGAGGGACCAATCGCTATCGAGGGACTAGCGTACATCTCAAAACTATACTCATAATATTTAATCTAATGTTGTATAACACTTTTATATCGACCCCAATAGATCAGGATAACATTAAATAAATCCTGTTGTGATTACATGCGATGTCTTTGATTCGTCTATCTCCTCTAATTGTATCTATTTCTTTGAAAACTTTTTTATGTTATTTTCTTGAATAGTAATTTTGACAAAAATTATATGTTCTTAATAATCAAAATATTCATAAGTTCTCTAAAATATTTCAACAATAACACTTTGCATGGCGGCTGGAAAGCGAAGTCAATAGTGCGCTCGTCTCCCAAACTGGGGCGTGGGCTCTAGCCCACGTTAAAGCCACAATAAAATATTTATGAATGACTATCGTTAAAAGTCTTACACTGACCTGGAGAGGTCTACAAACTCCCTACTACCACGAGGTAACGGGACGCACAACAAAACAAAAACAACCCTTGCACGAGTAGATGCTAACTGTAACCTCAGTAATTTTATTTACAAAACGTGAGGCGGGTGTTTCAAAATCCCATTCTAATTTAGAAATACCACACAAACATTGGTGTTTGGTTTAAACATTAAAGATTAATACTTTAGAAGGCAAAAGAGAGATCTATAAGTGAGAGAATTAGTGAACTGCATATGTAAAACATTTATGAGCGCCAGCCCCAAGTTTTTAGTCATATTAAAGGAAAGTACTTCAACTTATAAGTTTTAAATTATTATCTTCTTTTTATTCCACTTACAAAACGTGGTTTTTAAAATCATTTTTTAACTCTATTTATTGTATTTCCTGTCAGCGCGCACCAAAAAGCACCAGTACTGATCTATTTACCTAATATTGCACGTAAAATAAATTATTCCACAAGATAAATGAGAAGATCTTAACAAACATTTCTTTAACTTGTATTCAATGTTTCTATATAGTCTATGATAAACTCTATTCTTGATATGTATTACTTAAATCTTATGTTTTACGTCACATGAAATTATACGTAAATAAATATTTAATTTGATAAAAAAGGGGATTTTTAAAATTATTTTAAATTAAAATTATGGAAGCTATAGATTTAATTTAAAAACTGTCAAATATTTAATGACTGGTTGATTTACACCAACGATTTGCACCACATTTAACTTGGAACTTCTATTCTTATTGGTAGCTTGCCACTTAACTTCGTTCCCCTTTAATAAGGGATACTGTGCCAATGAATTACTAGTTTTATCTTACCCCTGGTATACACAGTGCTGTATTTACCTATAAGATAAACAAGCTATAGCGTAGGGCTTCCACTTATTCGGGAGCCCCAAAAATTGTTTGAGTAAGTTACTGTCATAAACACGTGTGATACATGTTTTGTGATTGGCGCAACGTCTTTTAATTCAAAGTCATAAAAAGTTATAGACTCTTTAAAACTCCTTTCCACCTTACTTCCCCTCACTTGCCCCCCTTACCCCCTCTCTCCCCCCTTACCCCATTCACTTGCCCCCCTTACCTCCCTAACGACGCCACATTACATTTCAATATCAATGGTAATTTTAAGAAACGAGTTATGATTTTATAATATAATATTTGATACATTAAAATTAATTTGATAAATTGCCGTATACATTCATCTCCAAATTGATAAATGTGTGTCATGAAAAACAAACCATTGAAACAATTATCAATATGAGTGCAGTAACAAATTGTGACAGAAAGTATATAGTTACGTGAACAAAAAGAGACGAGGTGAATAGGTTATTTGTTTTTTTATTCTTATTTTATAGTTTATTATCTATCTATAAATAGTCTACAAAAAGAAGCTCTTGTACAAATGTCACCAGTAAACACTATTGAGTCCAAATGGTCGCAACTGCGGGTCACCATACATGGCTCAGCTATTGTGGCATTTGACATGAGAGAACGCAAAAGTGCAGATTGGTTTGAGACTCACTGGGAGGAAATGAATCATGTCACTGTTGCAAAAAGAAAGGCTCGCTTAGCCTATAAAGACAGGCCTTGCCCAAAAACTCTTCATTCCTTTAAGAGTGCCAAGAAAAATGCCCAGCAGGCAGCTCGCCACTATGCTAACATATATTGGCTCAATCTAATTGCCAGCATTCAATCAGCTGCTGATAGAGGCGATACAAAGGCAATGTACGAGAATATTAAACTAGCAACAGGCCATCTGACCTCCAACAAAGCACCCCTAATGTCAAAATCAGGGAAATTATCACTGATCGAGACCAACAACTCAAACGGTGGATTGAACACTACTTAGGGTTGTATGAAACAATAAACAATGTCTCATCTGCTGCCCGGGACGATATCCCAGACCTACCGGTAATGGAATAGCTTGATGTCATACCAAGCATAGATGAGCTACGTAGAGCCATCAATTGTCTAGCTTGCGGGAAACTTCCAGGCAACGATGGAATTCCACCAGAAGTTCTCAAATGTGAAAAGAAGTACATTTACAGCATTTGCACGACATCCTCACTCTGTGCTGAGAACAGGGACAGATACCACAGGAGTTAAACGATGCCAACATTGTTAAACTGTTTAAAAATAGAGGTAAAAACGATTTTTAAAAAACATGTTTTTATATATGTAAATGAATTTTTATAAGAATTTCATGAAGGCACTATTTGAATTTCTTATAAAATTCATAGAAGTGTTTCTCTAAAATGTTTTATACTTGTGTTTGCATTACAATAACTAACTGATTAGAGATCAACAAGTGTAACGATATTAGAGTGCAGACCTACAATAAATACAAATTTAAATGACAAAAATATTTTGAAACATACCAATTTTCAATTAGAAAATACGGATTTTGGGAAAGGAGGTAGCTGTTCAAAGCTTTGTGACGTCATATTGCAGGGGCTCTAAAGTTTTGTGACGTCATATTGGAGGGAGTCTAAAGTTTTGTGACGTCATATTGGAGGGTTCTAAAGTTTTGTGACGTCATATTGGAGGGTTCTAAAGTTTTGTGACATCATATTGAAAGGGGTCAAAAGTTTTGTGACGTCATATTGGAGGGGGTCTAAAGTTTTGTGACGTCATATTGGATGGGTCTTTAGTTTTGTGACGTCATATTGGATGGGTCTAAAGTTTTGTGACGTCATATTGGAGGGTTCTAAAGTTTTGTGACATCATATTGGAAGGGTTCAAACGTTTTGTGACGTCATATTGGAGGGTTCTAAAGTTTTGTGACGTCATATTGGAGGGGTCTAAAGTTTTGTGACGTCATATTGGAAGGGGTCTAAAGTTTTGTGACGACGTGTGTTGAGAAAGGAGGGGAGTAAACATTGGCAAAAATCACGTGAGGTCATTTATGGACCTCCCCTTTTAATACATTTTCATCTAAATAAAATTATAGCTCTAATACTGCATTTCTTATCTCAAGAATAACAAACGTATTATTATGTTCGACCCTGTTAGCTTAGCTGTCTAGATACATTGCATGATGAAGACAGTTAAACTATAATAAATAAGTTTAATACGTAGCGATCAAGGGAAAAAATTAGTTGCTTTTTTCAAAATAATTTAAATTATTACTAAATTTTGAATACATCGGTCGTGACGACGAACCTTGTTGTCTCAAAAGGCAAACTTCGTGATCCTTATGTGAGAATTATTATTAGGAAAATTATTTCTGTCCTAGACCATACCAAGAGTTGTACACTAATATATGAGATGACCAAAAAATCGTGCTATTTTTCTATTGTCTGTACCATCAAGGCGAATGACTTGCACATAAGACGTATAAATTATTATGTATAACCTAAGAGCAGAAAGAACGAGTAACAGTGATCGAGTTGTACATGATTGTATCTCTTGTATTTAACATATATCTGTAATCAGGGCTGTACCACTAAGTTTTACATGATTGTATCTCTTGTACTTTAACATATATCTGTAATCAGAACTGGACCACTAAGTTTTACATGATTGTATCTCTTGTATTTAACATATATCTGTAATCAGGGCTGGACCACTAAGTTTTACATGATTGTATCTCTTGTATTTAACATGTATCTGTAATCAGGGCTGCACCACTAAGTTGTACATGATTGTATCTCTTGTATTTAACATATATCTGTAATCAGGGCTGGACCACTAAGTTTTACATGATTGTATCTCTTGTACTTTAACATATATCTGTAATCAGGGCTGGACAACTAAGTTTTACATGATTGTATCTCTTGTATTTAACATATATCTGTAATCAGGTCTGGACCACTAAGTTTTACATGACTGTATCTCTTGTATTTTAACATATATCTGTAATCAGGGCTGGACCACTAAGTTTTACATGATTGTATCTCTTGTATTTAACATATATCTGTAATCAGGGCTGGACCACTAAGTTTTACATGATTGTATCTCTTGTATTTAACATATATCTGTAATCAGGGCTGGACCACTAAGTTTTACATGATTGTATCTCTTGTATTTAACATATATCTGTAATCAGGGCTGACCACTAAGTTTTACATGATTGTATCTCTTGTATTTAACATATATCTGTAATCAGGGCTGGACCACTAAGTTTTACATGATTGTATCTCTTGTATTTAACATATATCTGTAATCAGGGCTGGACCACTAAGTTTTACATGATTGTATCTCTTGTATTTAACATATATCTGTAATCAGGGCTGGACCACTAAGTTTTACATGATTGTATCTCTTGTATTTAACATATATCTGTAATCAGGGCTGGACCACTAAGTTTTACATGATTGTATCTCTTGTATTTAACATATATCTGTAATCAGGGCTGGACCACTAAGTTTTACATGATTGTATCTCTTGTATTTAACATATATCTGTAATCAGGGCTGGACCACTAAGTTTTACATGATTGTATCTCTTGTATTTAACATATATCTGTAATCAGGGCTGGACCACTAAGTTTTACATGATTGTATCTCTTGTATTTAACATATATCTGTAATCAGGGCTGGACCACTAAGTTTTACATGATTGTATCTCTTGTATTTAACATATATCTGTAATCAGGGCTGGACCACTAAGTTTTACATGATTGTATCTCTTGTATTTAACATATATCTGTAATCAGGGCTGGACCACTAAGTTTTACATGATTGTATCTCTTGTATTTAACATATATCTGTAATCAGGGCTGACCACTAAGTTTTACATGATTGTATCTCTTGTATTTAACATATATCTGTAATCAGGCTGGACCACTAAGTTTTACATGATTGTATCTCTTGTATTTAACATATATCTGTAATCAGGGCTGTACCACTAAGTTTTACATGATTGTATCTCTTGTATTTAACATATATCTGTAATCAGGCTGGACCACTAAGTTTTACATGATTGTATCTCTTGTATTTAACATATATCTGTAATCAGGGCTACACCACTAAGTTTTACATGATTGTATCTCTTGTATTTAACATATATCTGTAATCAGGCTGGACCACTAAGTTTTACATGATTGTATCTCTTGTATTTAACATATATCTGTAATCAGGGCTGCACCACTAAGTTTGTACATGATTGTATCTCTTGTATTTAACATATATCTGTAATCAGGGCTGCACCACTAAGTTTTACATGATTGTATCTCTTGTATTTAACATATATCTGTAATCATGGCTGGACCACTAAGTTTTACATGATTGTATCTCTTGTATTTAACATATATCTGTAATCAGGGCTGTACCACTAAGTTTTACATGATTGTATCTCTTGTATTTAACATATATCTGTAATCAGGGCTGTACCACTAAGTTTTACATGATTGTATCTCTTGTACTTTAACATATATCTGTAATCAGAACTGGACCACTAAGTTTTACATGATTGTATCTCTTGTATTTAACATATATCTGTAATCAGGGCTGGACCACTAAGTTTTACGTGATTGTATCTCTTGTATTTAACATATATCTGTAATCAGAACTGGACCACTAAGTTTTACATGATTGTATCTCTTGTATTTAACATATATCTGTAATCAGAACTGGACCACTAAGTTTTACATGATTGTATATCTTGTATTTAACATATATCTGTAATCAGAACTGGACCACTAAGTTTTACATGATTGTATCTCTTGTATTTAACATATATCTGTAATCAGAACTGGACCACTAAGTTTTACATGATTGTATCTCTTGTATTTAACATATATCTGTAATCAGGGCTGGACCACTAAGTTTTACATGATTGTATCTCTTGTATTTAACATATATCTGTAATCAGAACTGGACCACTAAGTTTTACATGATTGTATCTCTTGTATTTAACATATATCTGTAATCAGAACTGGACCACTAAGTTTTACATGATTGTATCTCTTGTATTTAACATATATCTGTAATCAGAACTGGACCACTAAGTTTTACATGATTGTATCTCTTGTATTTAACATATATCTGTAATCAGAACTGTACCACTAAGTTTTACATGATTGTATCTCTTGTATTTAACATATATCTGTAATCAGGCTGGACCACTAAGTTTTACATGATTGTATCTCTTGTATTTAACATATATCTGTAATCAGAACTGTACCACTAAGTTTTACATGATTGTATCTCTTGTATTTAACATATATCTGTAATCACGGGCTGGACCACTAAGTTTTACATGATTGTATCTCTTGTATTTAACATATATCTGTAATCAGAACTGGACCACTAAGTTTTACATGATTGTATCTCTTGTATTTAACATATATCTGTAATCAGGGCTGGACCACTAAGTTTTACATGATTGTATCTCTTGTATTTAACATATATCTGTAATCACGGGCTGGACCACTAAGTTTTACATGATTGTATCTCTTGTATTTAACATATATCTGTAATCAGAACTGGACCACTAAGTTTTACATGACTGTATCTCTTGTATTTAACATATATCTGTAATCAGGGCTACACCACTAAGTTTTACATGATTGTATCTCTTGTATTTAACATATATCTGTAATCAGGGCTGTACCACTAAGTTTTACATGATTGTATCTCTTGTATTTAACATATATCTGTAATCACGGCTGGACCACTAAGTTTTACATGATTGTATCTCTTGTATTTAACATATATCTGTAATCAGAACTGGACCACTAAGTTTTACATGATTGTATCTCTTGTATTTAACATATATCTGTAATCAGAACTGGACCACTAAGTTTTACATGATTGTATCTCTTGTATTTAACATATATCTGTAATCACGGCTGGACCACTAAGTTTTACATGATTGTATCTCTTGTATTTAACATATATCTGTAATCAGGGCTACACCACTAAGTTTTACATGATTGTATCTCTTGTATTTAACATATATCTGTAATCAGGGCTGGACCACTAAGTTTTACATGATTGTATCTCTTGTATTTAACATATATCTGTAATCAGGGCTGCACCACTAAGTTTGTACATGATTGTATCTCTTGTATTTAACATATATCTGTAATCAGGGCTGGACCACTAAGTTTTACATGATTGTATCTCTTGTATTTAACATATATCTGTAATCAGGGCTGCACCACTAAGTTTGTACATGACTGTATCTCTTGTATTTAACATATATCTGTAATCAGGGCTGCACACCTAATCACCGATATTGACGACTTATATTTTAAACTCTATTTTAGAAAATTTATTTTACGAAAAATTAAATAGTAAAAAAATATATTTAAAAAAAACCGGACATGCTTTTATTTACATATAGAAAGTGCACGAAAAAGAAGAAAATACAAACTTTCTATGATAACAGGTGAAATCCGTGAACCTATCCACAACACATAAAAGAGTGGGACGCACATCACAACACATTTCTCTTTGCAACCAATCTTTTGCAAATAGATCAATATGTCTAATTAATATGATAGTAGCATGAATATGATCAAAGTTGTGAAAATTTTAATGTTTATTAATAGTCAAAACTAATTTGTATTTATGTTTCGCAGCCTTGTAATTGATAGCGAGTTTTATCATATTTGTTAACTTATTTACAATAATCAGTTAATTCAAAAGATTCGACTTTATTTAAAAAATCTTTAATTGTGATCATTTTAATTCAAATTATTATGAATAAATAGCTTTATAGCAATGATAACCAATGTTTGTTCCTACATTTTGTAATTCTCAGCCTCGGCAGCATTTAGCCATTAACCCAGCAAAGTCAGGCTAAATCGTGGAATAAATACTAATAAACATAAACACGTTCTTTAAAACATCAATATCAGCTCAAATGAGCCAAACTTACAATTTGTTTTTGAGAATATCAGTGATCTATACGTACTTGTAAATGAAAGAAATCATTTATTGAAATAAAAGTGTTATTTATATTATGTTTGGCAGGAATACTGTGTGCTCATGTTAATAAAAAAGGTTTCCCCCCAAACATGTATTGAATTACTTGAGCTAATGAAACGACTTATATCTATAAAACATGCCTGATTCATATATCAAAAACAGAAACTGCAATTATTTGCCTTTCTTTCCATAACTATTGAATATTGGTTAGAATACAGTTAACCATCTCTACATTAGGAATGTTTACATTGTATTTTCAAAAAATATTTTGTAATTGTCTCTATAGGGAAATCTTATTCAATAAATTGAATTTAGTTTAAAAAATAAATTTCAAAAGTTATTCCGGTGGTTAGAAAAGTTTAAATTTTAACAGAGAAAAATATATTTCATAGTTTATTCAAAGCTACTGTAATTTGCATGCTTAAGAGTAAGCTCAGCATGAAATTTAGTCATATTAGAACTGGATTAGCCAAACTAAAATTTTTGTACACATAGAGATACTTGACTTAACAAATAATTATTGACATACATTTACCTAACGAATATAACTTTTAAGGCAGTAAACCTCCACTGCAAAGCGGGAACATATTAGTATATATAGAAATACGTATTAATTTTAATTATGCAACCTACTTTACATTTTGTATTAGTAGATGGATAACATGTAAACAGGGTATGTGTGAGCCTGACAGGACGTAACAAAACAGCGAACGTTTCGGCAAAGGGCTTTCTTTAACGAACAAATCTATAAGCCTGATTGCCAGGGGCGGATCAAGATTGCACGCCTGCTATTCCACATTTGCCCGGTCTAGCCACCTTTATTGTACAATATAAAAAGTTTGGAACCCTAAAATCATTTGGGGCCCCTGGCTTTAGCCCAATCAGCCCCCCCCCCTTTTTTTTAAATCCATCATAGCTGATTGCATCTCACCAACATTTTGTTTACATTTTGTAGGTTATTTAAATTTGTTTATGTGTGTACGTGTTTGTCGTTAGAAAATGACAATGAAGTGAGGAGTTTGCGATTATTATTGAAATGAAAATATACAATACAAATACATTCTCAAGTACATACAAATTTATTAATAGTATATTTTTGTTGTTGTCATTAAAGAACAGATGAAATATGTACATTAAATGGATTTTTATTGTCATGTCTGACATGCATTTAGTTCATATTTCCTGTCAGCGCGCACTAAAAAGATCACACTTTTTTTTGAGATTCGAAACAAGGGGGAGGGGGTGTTTAAGAACTCTGACGTCCTTCAAAAATGCGCAACTTTAAATGAAAGCTCCACTTAAATATTTGATTGCTTACAATTTATTTAATGACATTTTAAAGGGCTTCACGCGCGTTGCGATATTAGATTGCAGCCTCACACTAAATACAGACTAAATAACAATAAAATAACATGATTTGATACATGCTCAAATTGAAATAAGAAACATGGCTTTTTTTGGAAGGGTGTGGGAGGAGCTTTGTGACGTCATATTTATTTATTTTTAGCGTGTCTAGGTTTTCCTATTGGATTAATTTTTTTTGTTGATATGTTGGCTAGGTTTTACCCAAATATTGTCGCTGGCAGCACTGGTGCCCCGTGATTTCTAATTTTCTATGCTTTTCTTTTCAAAAATAGCCTTCATTAAAAAAATTTCTTTAAAAAAGTAAATAAATGATATTTGAGTTTAAAAAAAGTAATATATACGTGCAATTAATATGATAACTAAATTCGATTTTTCAATAGTAAAATTAAGCAGTATGGTGCAACAGTATTTTTAGCCCTTCTATCACATTACATTATGATATTTATGGAACTATTCCATGAATTCGAAAGGTGGCGCTGCTACTAGGCCAACTCTCTAAAGAAATCTGCTTGAATGGGCCAACATATTCAATTTTATTATACTTGATGACAAACTTAACAGCTTACCATTTTCATATGTCTGCGTATTCTATCAAGTATACATGCTATAGACCAAAGATAATCTAATACAACCCTCAGAAAGATAAAATTATAAAAACACTTTTCCTATTCCGTATGCAAGAACAAACACATACACATTCTCGTTCTTTCCGTCCGGAATTCTGAAGTGGAATGGGTTGCCTGATCAAACGAGGAAAACCAAAACTCAATCAACATTTAAAACTCAAATAAAAATGCAAGACGAGACTTAAACAACGGATAAAGGTAGGACTCAAGTATCTCCTGTATAAAAGGACCGTTGTAATAGATAAGATATGAATGATTCCAAGAATGCTGATATGATTGTCATTTATAAGGAAGATTACATAAGAGATGAACAATTCAGACGTTAGTATATTTTACAAATAGTTTTGCAGAACATACTAATACCTTAGGAGCCCTCCCTAAATGACGACATACGTCGGGATGGGGGGGGGGTGGTGGTCACACTTTTGTGAGATGGGTGACAATGGAGAGGGTTTTTTACTTAATACTTGTGACGTCACATCAAAAACTCGCAACTTTAAATGAAATCTCCACTTAAATGATTGATTGTATTCAACTTATTTAATGACAATTTAAAAGGCTTCGCAAGTGTTACGATATTAGACTGCATCGTCACACTTAATATAAACTTAAATGACAATAGCATACATAATAAAATGTACATTTTCAAATAGGAAATAAGGTGTTATTTTTTTTTAAAAATAATTAATTTTTTGGGGGTGGGAGGGGGTGTGAAGCTATGTGACGTCATTTTTGTTTATTGTTAGTTTATCTAGGTTTTTCCTAAACTTGTCACTGGCAGCACTGCATACACCTCTTGTAGTTAACTATTTATTCAAGTGGCATGCTACTTGACTTCTCTCCTTTTAATGAGGGATAAAATGTTGTTTTTTTTTAAATTGAGCTTATCTTAACCCTGGTATAGGCAAGTATTGCTAACTTTTGGGAAATTTCGCAAATCGTTGAAATTTTTGAGCCAAATTTATAGAAATGGGGACTTGGGAATTTATGAGGATTTGGCCTTAAAAATGGAAATTTTTGAGATTGTCAAATTTTCATATTTAATACACACTTAAATGACAATAAAATAAAATGATTTGAAACATGCTCCTTTTAAAATAGGAAATACTCTTTTAGGGTAGGGGGTGGGCTTTGTGACGTCATATTTGTTTATTTTTAACATGTCTATGTTTTTTATTTCGGATCTAGGTAGGTGTTTTTTTTTGACTTATTGGTTTTGTTTTTCCGCGCTATTTGTGACTTCATATTTGTTTATTTTTATCGTGTCTAGGTTTTTTTATTTGGGATCTCGTTTCTTTGACGTGTTGGCCAGATTTTCCCGCGCTTCGGAAACAGGATTTAATGCATGTTGGAATTTTTAGTCTAATCTGGGAATTTTTTTACTCCTGCCTGGGAAAAGTTTGCACCTTGCGTTAGCAGCACTGGCTGTGGTGATTATTCTGTGCTTGCACTTGAAAACAAGTAATAAAAACTCTAATGAATATTTAAACGCGATTTCCAACAACGAATTTCCAATTTTTTTATGAAAGAGAATTCATTCTAGAGACTTACCAAGAATGTGTCAATATAATACGCAACGCGCCACAGTCTGAGATTCGCATTCACAAGCAGGGAAAACCTCATTAACTATAATTCTAGATTACATTAAAAGTCATTTCAAATCAATAATTCTGAAACCAAAAAAAAGTGTTGCTATCTACAAATTGCCTCTAAAATTACAGGAGTCGAACCAAAAGAGATGTAAAAAACAACAGGAATTGACTGCTGGTAGATGTCATAAAAAAAACAAGCGAAGCCAAATACCATGTAGAACTCGAATTGCAACTATTTTGTCCCCATGAAACTGTGGGGTTATCTTTCCCACAAAAACGTAAGATCGCTGTTGGTGACCAAAACTCCAGTTCAAGACTTGTCCAAAAGAGAACTACCATTTTCATGTACAAGCTTTTATAACTTATTGTCAATGAACGCTGATTGGCCATTTTCTATTTTCATTTGGTTTCAGTCAAGAGTGCTAGTCCACTTCTGCCTCCGAGTTCTATCATCGAGAAGTTTCTCTCACATACTCCGACCTAAATTAAATAGGGGAATGGTGGGGTTTTACCATGTTTTATTACCTCCCGTCTTTTCATTTTAGGGGTCTTAGAGCAGGAAATGTAACACGAAGCTTAAGGGTCCCGTAATTTTCGTCACTGGTGATATTAATTATCTCTGTCTGATATCACAGGTGATATGGGTTATGTCTGTCTTTAATAACAGGTGATATGGGTTATCTCTGTCTGTTATCACAGGTGATATGGGTTATCTCTGTCTGTTATCATAGGTGATATGGGTTATCTCTGTCTGTTATCACAGGTGATACGGGTTATCTTTGTCTGTTATCACAGGTGATATGGATTATCTCTGTCTGTTATCACAGGTGATATGGGTTATCTCTGTCTGTTATCACATTTGATATGGGGAATCTGTGTCTGTTATCACTGGTGATATGGATTATCTCTACCTGTTATCACAGGTGATATGGGTTATCTCTGTCTGTTATCACAGGTGATATGGATTATCTCTGTCTGTTATCACAGGTGATATGGGTATTTGTGTCTGTTATCACTGGTGATATGGATTATCTCTGCCTGTTATCACAGGTGATATGGATTATCTCTGTCTGTTATCACAGGTGATATGGGTTGTCTCTGTCTGTTATCATAGGTGATATGGGTTATCTCTGTCTGTAATCACATGTGATATGGGTTATCTCTGTCTGTTATCCCAGGTGATATGGATTATCTCTGTCTGTTATCACAGGTGATATGTGTTATCTCTGTCTGTTATCTTAGGGGATATGAGTTTTCTCTGTATGTTATCAAATTTCGCTTTCATGTCAGAAACTAATGGATGCGTTAGTGTTGTCTGTCCTAAATATCTAATTGTAAGAGTTGTCTATATTAAGACAAATCTATCATTAAGTTTTGTCTGTCTGTTACATTTGAAAATGTTAGTTCGGTCTGTAAATTTGAAAGATGTTTGGGTTGTCTGTGTTTAAGTTGTTTTGTGTTGAATGTCTATAAATTTGTACTTTTGTTAAGTTTGTTTTATGTCAGTGATTTCTTATTTGTTGTATGCCCTAAATAGTAGAGACGTTTAAATTGTCTGTGCGTAAAAGTTTTCTGTTTATTAGTGTTGTCCGTCTGTCGGTAAGAATTGTTTGATTGTAAGTGTTGTCTCTCAGTTTGTTAGAGTTTCCTGATTCTTAGTGTTGTATTTTAGTTTGATAGTGTTGTTTGATTGTTATGTTGTTTAGCCAGTAAATTCAATAAGGCATTTGAACAAATTCCATACATCATATTTAAATGGAAATGAAATCATTGACACAAGTTTGAACTCACATAAAACACTTAAGGGACAATTTACAAATTAAAATATGATCTATTGTAATATCTGACGTGCAATGAATCTTTATTTACCATGCACGCAGCACTAAAAAGCACCGCTATAAACTTACTTAATATGAGATTTTGGTTGAGACAACTTACGCAGCAGAGCTAATGAGAAGAATATACATGTAATATTAGTTTCTTTAACTTCGTTTTAATTGCAATCTATAAGTCCTTACGACATAATATTACTTAATTGTATTGCATACACTTTGTATTGCAGGTACATAACTATCATGTATTGAATTTTATTTTATTTGAAGGAAAAATACATTTTTAGAAATCGTGTTTCCTAAAATGATGTCAACTATAAACATAATGCATTTACCATCATGTATTGATTTGCCTAATTGACGAACATTTCGTATTCTGCATTGTCTTTTGCGAATTTTCTTTATTTAAGTGGCAAGCCACTTGTCTTCGATCCCTTTAATAAGGGATAACAATTCCAATGAATTTCCAGCTTTTTCCACCACCAGTGTAGACAGAGCCCAATTTAAACAATTTCTTGTGACTAGTTTATTTTGTTCCTGTATGGCTCAGCATAGGGGTAGGCGTTGCAGCAATCCATGGGGTGCGGTAACGTAGTTTTTTTTTAAATGGGGGGGGGTGGGGCGGAGATTAAATTTAAAGAGGTGGTGATAGCATCAAATAAAGAAGAAAGTATTTAGAAAATTAGATTTATGTATTCGCGAAGCTATACAGCCTTCAAAGCTACAAGAACGTGTACTAAAATTTATGGTGATAAAAAAGAAAAGGGATTTAACCTCTTTTCGAACTCTAAAAGAAAAAAAAATAAACATCTGTCTTGACAAAAATCTTTTCAACCGCAACACACAAGATGTCTATGGCTTGCTGGCTTCATACGAAATTTCATTAATGATTGTCAAATCGGAAAAAAAACTCATACTATTGGTGGAAAACTAATTATACTGGCAGGAAGTGAAGTAATACGCACTGAGCTACTGATAATATCAAGAAAATGTGGTTGAGCGAAAATTCCCGGCAAAGAAGAACTAATTAAATTGCTAAATATGTTGTAGGTTCATTGTGCAGCTATTTAATAACATCTCATTTTCTATTTAGTTAGATGAGTAATCTTTGCCAGGAAATTGGACAATACTTGTAATCATACGTACGGTTAACAAGTGAAAAACAAATTTCCAAAGAAATTCCATTTGTTCACTTTATACAAACTGAATATTAAATGAGAATCAATATTTTATTTTTAATGAGTTTTTTAATGAGTGTTTAAATAAAGAAAATCATCTAAGTAATATCGTATCATTGGTCACAGATGACTCTCCAGCGATGGTAGGGCGCTACAAGGGTTTTCTTGAATATAAAAAAAAATAAGATGCCGAATGCATTCACAGTATACTGTATCATCCATTGTCAACATCTAGTTGCCACACATTTAAGTGCATACCTAAATAAGTCATTAAAATATATCATTAAAATATATCTACTTCATAAAAAACCCGTAAAATAAAAAAAACTGTAAAAAAACAAGTTTTTGACTATAAATCCTTTATGTACGAGACGTAACTAAAAGAATGTTTATTATAATACGCAGCGCAAGACCATCCAAAAATACAAAATTGCAGTTGTGTCGTAAAACATGTTTAATATTATGCGCACCGATCAGGAATATGTTTATAAAAAGTGTGGTCAATAACATATGCACATAATTGCGCGACAGAAAGATTGTTCAATATAATACGCGCCGCGACAATCTATCTAAAAAAAATGATACATAGAAATAAATAAAATAATCTAATAATTCAAGAAATTTAATTAGAGTACATGAGGTCGATCTGAAATTTTCATAAATTGTTTTTATCATCGGAACGAAACTGCCTGCAAAATTTCAGGTCGCTAGTTTACGAGAAAGTGGGTTAAAATCGATCCAAAATTTTGACGACAAGCAAAAAAGGGCTCAAACAAACAGACACCATGAGTTAATAAAAATGATATATTTTAAAAGCAAAACATTGACTGACATAATATTTACACATTTTTGTATTGAAGAGGATACAAATTTAATCGTGTGCAACTTCATACAGAAGTTCGTCTGTTGTCAAGAGTGTCTGTTTAGAAATGTTTTATAAACTGTTTAACTCAGTTTTCGATTTCTTGAGGGTTATAAATGATTCTTAAAGATCCAATTAAATACAATCGAAAACTTACCTGCCTTACCTGACGGATAATCTCAAAATTTAATTAAATTTATTTTCAGCTTAAAGTTGATAAATTGAATTTAAAAGAAAAAAATCTGTCATTTCTGCTTGTGTGACGAAAATTGTATAGTACAAACAAATTTTGTACAAAGAGAATTCAGTCAGCTCCAAAATTTATCGGGAGCAGAAAAAAGATATGAAGACGTACTTCTTATTGTCAGCAGTTGGATGCTTTCCATTCAGATTTTAATCAACGGTTTGAATAATTTTGAAATTGAAAACACCAGATTGGATTTTGGATTTTTAACGCAATTTCCCTTGGGAATTGCGTTTATAGATTCGAAATGTCTGGCATGTCTTTTCGAGCTTTGAACAGCAACTCCTACTGAACCATACCAGATAAAGGTTTTGGGTCTTTTGCAAATATGTTAAGAACGCCCCAAGGATGTGCGCGGGGCAAAAAAACTACCGAAAAGATTTATCGGATTTCCGGGAAAATAATAAAAAAAATAAAACGAAAAAATGTCAGCTTGAATATCAGCATATTAATATTTATTTTTCATTCTTTTCATAATAATATATTTAAAATAAACTCCACCGTATTTTCAAACAAGATTACTTAACATAGAAAAATCGTTCTTGACATTAAAACAATGAATGAAGGCGATGGAGTAAGATGGACTACTACTCACTGTGGGAAACAGAAGATTCAATGGAGGTGTGGAGCTCTTCTTTATTATTGTTGTCCCTGTAGTGTTCATATGTGTTGCTTGCAGCAACTTTTTAAAATGTTTATTTTTATTTTTACATTATGGGAGTGTAGTTTATGACTGTGTAATGTTTGGCTCCATTATTTTTAATCGTTTATGTATTTTGAGGAAAGTGTCTCTTCGGTTGAACACCTAAGTATATTTTACCTATACCAGAATTGTCTTTCAAATCACGTTACAGATAACGCGAAAGCTAACGGTTTCCTTTAAAAGAACATGTACTTCTTACAGTTACAAGTTTGATGTGAACATTTCTTGAAAGACGTGTACTTCTTACAGTTACAAGTTTGATGTGAACATTTCTTGAAAGACGTGTACTTCTTACAGTTACAAGTTTGATGTGAACATTTCTTGAAAGACGTGCACTTCTTACAGTTACAAGTTTGATGTGAACGTTTCTTGAAAGATCTTGACTTGACTAGGAGTAATTCTACTTCACGTTAGTAAAACATTTTCTTCATTAGAAATCAGATCGAAAATGTGAGACACCAAAATGATACGTTAATGTTGTATGTCTGCATTGTCTGTCTGTAACAGTTGTCTGATTTTTATTGTTGTAAGTCAGTTTTTTTTGTCTGTTACATTTTCTAATTTTACTTTTGTGTTTCTGTTAGTGTTGCCTGTCTTCCTGTAAAAATGTTTAATTGTTCGTGTTTTTTTCAGTTTGTTAGAGATTTCTGATTGTTAATGTTGTATAAATGTAAGAGTTTTCTGATTGTTAATGTTGTATAAATGTAAGAGTTGTCTGATTGTTAATGTTGTATAAATGTAAGAGTTGTCTGATTGTTAATGTTGTATAAATGTAAGAGTTGTCTGATTGTTAATGTTGTATAAATGTTAGAGTTGTTCTGATTGTTAATGTTGTATAAATGTAAGAGTTGTCTAATTGTTGTTGTCTGTTTGATTGATCTTTATGATACTAACAGCTGTTTTGCCAGTAAGTTCTATAAATTATTAGAAATAAACCGTTCAGTAAATATTAATGCAAATAAAACTATTGACCCAAGTGTGAACTCACAAATACATATAAAAATTAACAATTCAAATACTTTCTCTTGTCATTTCTGGCGTGCAATTAATTTGTAATTTCCGTGAATGCCGCACTAAAAAGCACCGCTATCGACCTACTTATTATGATATTTTATTCGAGACAACTAAAGCGACAAGATTAATGAGAAGATCATATTATTATATTCTTTAACTTCAGTCATATTGCAATCTACGAGTCTATGTGACATAGTACTACTTATTTGTATGGTATACAATTTGTATTGCATGTAACTAACTATTATTTATAGAAATATTTAAATCCATGGAAAATACATTTTAAGAATCCGAGTAATTTCAATTTAATAAAACTATAAATTTAATACATTTACTGTCATGTTTTGCTGTACTTCATCAATACAACCCATACATCTCATATAACGGAATTCTTATGTAAATATCCAAGTGGCACGCCACTTAACTTCGATCTCTTTAATAAGAGATAACATTTCAATAAATTTCGAGGATCCTCCTACCACCTGTATAAGACTGAGTTCTATTCAAACAATTTCTTGTCAATGGGTCACTTCCTTCGATTTTAAATGTTTCATAAAATTAGTTACTTACAAAGGGAACATTCAGTAACTTAACATTGACTTTGTTGCATCAAAGACTAAATACAGAGCGATACATTTGTTGTTGATTTAAATTCTATGTTTTTTAACTCCTCATAAAACTCTAATATCAAACAAAAATATTTCTTAAAATCTAGAGAGAGTGAGAGAGACATTAACAGAGAGAGAGAGAAATAGAGGAGAGAGAGTGAGAGAGAGAGAGTGGATGTATAGGAAGAGAGAGAGAGAGAGAGAGAGAGAAGAATAGGGGGGATAGAAAGGTGGAGAGGATAGAAGAGACAGAGAGAGGGATGTAGCGACTGAAAAAGAAGGATAGCAAGAGATAAAGAGAGAGAGGGGGAAGGGGAGAGAGAGAGAGAGAGAGGGGGGGAGGAGGATAGAGGGAGGAGAGAAGGATGGAGAGAGACGGGAGCATTAAGTCCAAACTGCGACATCACCATTGACCGAAGGAAATATAAGCTTGTAAGGTTTATAAAATCTACTTATGTATATTGTATGGTTAGATATTCAAAGATGTCCCCAGACATCGGGACTCCGTTGAAAGTTATCAACATAATAAACATTGATATAATTTTAATGCTAACTGTTGAATCAAATAAAGCGTATTACATAAATGTACAAATATTGTAGTTGAAATTACAAAGTTTACATTTACTAGGTCGTGAATTGCCCGTCTTTTGACTGTGAGTTGATCTTTAAGTTACGACGAATGTGCTCTGTTGACGATCTAGTTGGGGGCACTAAGTCTTATCTTTATGTGTTACAGGCACGCATTCTAAACAGAAGATTATTTCGTACTGCGCTTATCTATGGTTTGTGTCTAGTCCTGCATTCGTATTAGAGTTTTAAATGTTGATAAAGTGGTTTTCCTGGTTTCTTCAGGCCACCCATTCTGCGTCCCGAGTTCTGGACGAGAAGAATGATAATTTGTATGTGTTTGTTTTTGCACAAGGCGATGGAGCGCGAGCTTTAACAGCATGTAAAAAGTTGTATGAATAATAAAATTAAAGAATATCAGCCTGAACACACACTCTTACCTCTCAACTGTGGCAACCTTCAGGAAAGTCTGCGTAAGACTGTTTTGAATTTCAAGCAGTTATTAGTATGATAAACGTTGTAAAAGCCAGGGAACTTAATCACAGTTGTTAAAAGCACTGTTTGAAGATTTGGTTTGAATATTATATTATCTATCACGGCAGTTATTGAGGCGAGTATGATATCTCAAGGGAGAAATATTTATGATACTGGAGATGAAGGGTTTTGTCTTTGATTTTGTTACTAACATAGTTAATGAAGAGTGGAAGTCAGACTTCATGTTTGCCATTAACATTATGGAAAATTTAAAAGAACTGAATGTCAAGCTTCAGGGCAATGACTTGTTTGCACATGAAATTTATGTGTATACTAGCAGACCCGTCGTGCGTTGCAACGATCAAAGTAAAAAGGAATAAATTTAAAGAAACCAATGAGTGGTATGTTTAAAAACAATTCTGAAGAAACCTTAGTGGAAGTGTGGAAAAAAAATTCAAGTTTCATAGCAAACGGATAAATAAATTAATAATTAAATAGCGTACAAAAGAAGAAACGATATTAAGGGCCCCGGCCCCAAAATGAGTGATACGTTATATTTTTTATTTCTATTGTACTCAAGTTATATTTCTCAATATCGTGTAAAATTAAATGGATAATGCAATTAATAACGTTCAGTTCAAAAGACGTTTGGGGCCCCATCTCAGAGGGAATGGACATTAGGAGTTAAGTGCCCTATAGTAATGTAATATAGGCTCTAAAGTTTTTATATACTAAGTTTGGTCAAAATCCAGTTATTTTCGCATTATTTAACACTTAAACTAATTTTTTTATCTAGCCAATATAGGAAAAATAAAAGAAATTAAGGGGCCCCCAGGCCTATGCGGTGCAAGATGTCAATTTCAAAAACCTTTTCATTTTAATTTAGTTTCATCATGGATACATATTTCTCAAGATCGTTACAACGTGAATGGGGAAAATATCTTAAACATATAAAAAGATATTTTGGGCCCCCGGCCCCGAAGAAACTAACATTAGAAGTTATGTGCCCTTAAGTATTTTAATATGGGATACCAAGTTTTTGAAAACAAAGTTTGGTTAAGATCCATTCATTCACTTAGTACCTAACGCATATACTAAATTTTAAATAGCTGGTATAAGCAAAAAACGACACTAAGGGCCCCATGCCTATTATTTGCAAGACATAAATTTTAAAACATCTGTTCGTTTCAATATGGATAATAATGGATTCATTTATCATTATTTTTCAAGATCTTTAATAAATATATGGGAAATAAATTCTTAAAAGTTGAAGAAAAATGGCATTTTGTGCCCCAGGCCCGAAGGAATGGTCATTAGGAGTTTATTGCCCTATAGTATTTTAGTATTGGCTGTCAAGCTTTTATATGCAAAGTTTAGTTAAGATCCATTAATTAACACAGTAGCTAACGCTTAAACTAATTTTTATATAGCTCATTTAAGCAAAACATGACATTATGGGGCCACGTCGTCCGATGAGTGTTAAATTTCGAAAATATTTTGCCAGTTACCATCCCGGTAGCATACTAAACCGTCTCAAAAAGGTTAATGACGATCGGGCGAATGGTTTAGTCAGCTATAAAGGACATGCACAGACACACACAGACATACTTTGATTTTTATAAATATAGATATAGTGAAATAAAACGACATAAAAGGGGGCCCGGGCCTATTCGGTGCGAGATGTCAATTTAAAAAAATCTTTTAATTTTAATTCAATTGCATCAGGTTTATCAAGATCATTAAAATGTGATCGGAAAAATATCTTAACATATATGAAAAAATGCATTTGGGGCCCCCGGCCCCGAAGAAATCGACATGAAAAGTTCAGAAACTTTAAGTATTTTAATATGGGCTAACAAGTTTTTGTATAAAAAGTTTGGTTAAGATCCAATCATTTACTCTGTAGCTAACGCATAAACTGTTTTTTATAAAGCTCGTATAATAAAAAAACGACATTAAGGGCCCCAGGGCCCAATATTGCAAGAAATATAGTGCGAAACATATGTTCATTTCAAAAAATTTCAAAATACATACATTTATTTATAGTTCTCAATATTGTAAAAAAAATTAAATGGACTATAAAATATTAAACATTTACTAAAATAGACAGTTTGGGCCCCATGCCCCATGGGAATGAACATTTGTAGTTCAGTGCCCTATCGTAATAGAATATAGACCCTTGATTTTTTTATATACTAAAATGGGTTAAGATACATTAATTTTATCAGTATTTTAATCTAATACTAATTTTTATACAGCTAATATAAGAAAAAAAACGAAATTTAAGGCCCGTGGGCCCATTCGGTGAAAGATGTAAATTTCAAAAACGTTTTCATTTAATTAAGTTTCCTCATAGATATATTCCTCAAGATCGTGAAAAATTGAAAAATTGAGTGGGGGGAAAATACATTAAACATATCCGATGAGAAGACATTTGCTGTCCCTGGCCCCATAGGAATGGACATTTGAAGTTATGTGCCTACAGTATTTTAATATGGGCTACCAAGTTTTTGTATTCAAATTTTGGTTAAGATCCATTCATTTACTCAGTAGCTAACGCATAAACTAATTTTTATATATCATATATAACCAAAAAAGACATTAAGGGCCCCAGGGCCCTTTCTGTGCAAGATATAAAGTTCAAAACCCCTGTTCATTTCACTTTGTATAATAATTGATACATGTGTCATTATTTGTCAAAGATTGTTAATGACTGAATGGGGAATAAAATCTTAAACGTTTAAGAAATGTGAATTTTTGGGCCCCAGCCCCAAAGAAATGACTATTTGCAGTTCAGTTCCCTATAGTATTTTAATATTGGCTATCAAGTTGTCATATACAAAGTTTGGTTAAGATCCAACAATTTACACAGTAGCTAGCGCTTAAAATATATTTTATATAGCTCATATAAGCAAAAAATGACATTATGGGCCCCCGGCGCCCCATGAGTGTTAAATTTAGACAACAAAGTTGCCAGTTACCATCCCAGGTCTCCAAAAATTTCATGACGATCGTATGAATGGTATAGTCAGCTATGAAGGGCATGCACTCCCACACACACACAGACATACTTTGATTTATATATAATAGATATCAGAAAAAAGTAATTTAGGGCCACTGGGCCCATTTGGTGATAGATGTAAATTTCAAAAACCTTTTCATTTAATTAAGTTTCCTCATAGATATATTCCTCAAGATCGTGAAAAATTGAATGAGGGAAAATACATTAAACATACACGAAGAAAAGACATTGGGGGCCCCCGGCCCTGAAAGAATGGACATTTGAAGTTATGTGCCCTATAGTATTTCAATATGGGCTACCAAGTTTTTGTATTCAATTTTTGGTTAAGATCCATTCATTTACTCAGTAGCTAACACATAAACTAATTTTTATATATCATATATAACCAAAAAAAGACATTAAGGGCCCCGGTGCCCTTTCTTTTCAAGATATAAAGTTCAAAACCCCTGTTCATTTCAATTTGTATAACAATGGATACATATGTCATTATTTGTCAAGATTGTTAATGACTGAATGGTGAATACAATCTTAAACGTTTAAGAAATGTGAATTTTTGGGCCTCAGCCCCAAAGGAATGACTATTTGCAGTTCAGTTCCCTATAGTATTTTAATATTGGCTATCAAGTTGTCATATACAAAGTTTAGTTAAGATCCAACAATTTACACAGTAGCTAGCGCTTAAACTAATTTTTATATAGCTCATATAAGCAAAAAATGACATTATGGGCCCCCGGCGCCCTATCAGTGTTAAATTTAGAAAACAAAGTTGCCAGTTACCATCCCAGATAGGTACTTAACAGTCTCCAAAAATTTCATGACAATCGGATGAATGGTTTAGTCAGCTATAAAGGACATGCACACACACACACAGACATACTTTGATTTTTATATATATAGATTAAATCATTTCAGACAAAACCCTCCCATGTTCTCCAGGCAAGCAGGTGAAAACAGGTTTTGCCATTTCCCTTTGCTAAAACAGAAAACAATTTCAAGTAAAATGGCTGACAAGTGCAAGGTTCAGTTGGATGCCTTTGCTGTGGAATTTAAAAGGAGGTTCCAGGACGACTAGAACCTGGAGCAACTCCTCCTAAACCATAACAGATAGAGGTTTCGGATCTTTTGCAAATATGTTAAGGAGCTCTCAAGGATGTGCAAGTGCCAAAAAAGTACCGTAAGAACTCAGAATGCTTTCCCTTGAATAAAAAAATATCGGAAATTATCAGACAGAGATTTAGTTTAAATAATCCTTCCAGTTTTTATTACTTGTTTTAAAATATTTTTAAAGGGGCGCGTTCGTACCCACGAATTTGAGTAAGTCGGGACTGGCGAAACCCGAGGACTCCCTGTGTATAATTTTGTCATACAATAGTCTTAAATGAAATATCGACATATTTTTCTCAATGACGTTATTACAAGCAACGTTTTTTTTATTAATGTAAAACGTTGGGGAATAGGGTTTATCACTTTCTGTTATCAATGGATAAGTTAGTGTTGCCTGTCCTGATTGTCTGTCTGTAAGAGTTTTCATGTTTGATATTATTGTCAGTCTATAAGAGTTGTCTGATGTTTTGTGTTGTCTGTCACTTTGTAAATGTTGTCCCTATTGTTATTGTTGTCTGTTTATAAGATTTCTCTAAGATTTTTTAAGGTTTTTCTTTCTGAAAGCTGTCTGTTCGTGTTTCCTAACTGTAAGATATAACTGAGTGCTAGTATTGTACTGTATGTAAAAGTTGTCTATTTATTAGTGTTGTTGATCTGCCCGTAAGAATTGTTCGATTATAAGGTTGTCTGTAAGTTTGTTAGAGTTTTGTTATTGTTAGCGTAGTCTGTCAGTCTGATTGTGTTGAATGATTTTTATTTTTGTTTTGACAGTAAATTATATAATACCGTAAATAAAACCCGTTCGGCATATTTAAAAGGAGATACAATCAATGACCTCAGTTTGAACTCACATACACATAAAAGGGAAAATTATCAATTTAAAAGACTTTCTATTCATTACATTTGACGTGCAATAAAATTTGTTTCTATGAACGCCACTCTAAAAAGCACAGTTATCGACATACTTGATATGAGGTTGTAATTAAGACAAACTTAAGTGACACGATGAAATAGAATCTCATATTATTATCTTTAACTTGTGTTAAATATCAATGTACACGTCTATGCGTCATTGTACAATTTATTTGTATTTTAAACATTTTGTATTGCATGTAACAAAATATTATTTATAGAAATGTTAAAATGAAAGGAAAAATACATTTTAATATCTTAGTTATTTCAAATTAAAATAAAAACTATATTTTTTTTACAACTACCATCATTTATTACTTTGCCTAAAATGATATCATCGCGTATGTGACTATCATAAACATATTTATGAAGTGGCAAGCCACTTCAATTCGTTCTCTTGAATAAGAGATATAAGTCAGATGTACGACGATAATCGGTTGAAAACCAGAGTTACATAATCGGTTTTTGAAAAAAAAACACGCAATTAACAACCCTAAATATGACTATCCCTCGCTAGAATTGGCCAAACAAAGTTTATGTGTAAGGGATGGTAGTAATAAATGGGAGGCGGGTAACAACAACCTAAGTGTGCATGTCTTCACGTTTACTCGCTATTTTTTATTTACTTTGTGCTGGTATTTGTGTCTGTACTCTCAACCCCCCCCCCAACCGTTCTTTGCACTGTCTATGATGAGCCAGTCTTCGGCGTATGCTATGCAATAAAGAGGTAAAAGAACTGACACAAACAGACATTAAAAAAAACAAAATAAAAACATATATTCGCCGGGGCTTGAACCAAGGACCTTCCTCGCATGAGGCACACGTGTTAACCAGTACACTACGAATCTCACGTTTTCTGGGAAGGTACAATGCAAGTGAAATGCAAGGGCAATTTTTGGTCACCCCTCTACTACCTTCGCTTGTCAACCGTTAACTGTGTTTAGTTGACCCGAGCGAGGGTCATTCGTTATGCTCTGTTGCACATACTTGCAGCTTCTTGCCTCGTAGGGTCCGATTACGAAGAGAATTATATATATATATATATATATATATAATATATATATATATATATATATATATATATATATATATATATATATAGATGAACTAGTGTATCACCCATCAAAAATGACGGAAGATTTCAAAATAAATATATTTCATCTGAAGTCTAGACATTTTGAAAAATATACACATCAGAATACAAAATAATATAATACAGAAGAGCTTTCATTTTTTTAAATTCAAAATTTAACAATTTTATGCGGACGTTCAAAAAGAGTTATTTTGGTGCAGTGATTTGGTGCGCTGCTTTCTAAAATTAGTAGTATGACAAACGGACGGGACGAACATACATAGCAAATTGTGTATATTGATTGCGTGGATTCTCCTACAACTAGTATAGACTTGTTCATTTCAAAGAATATTTTGCCACTAGTTCATTTTGTTTCATTGATAAATATACATTTGTTCAAGAAAAAATGTTCAAAAAAACGACTTGAACAAAAATCTTTTCAACCGCAAGCACACAAGATGACCATCGCTTGCTTTTTCTTACAATATTTCGTTAATGATTTCCAAATCGTAAAAAACCTCAAACTATTTATTGAGAAGTTATTATACTTGTTACAAGTAAAGTTATATAAACTTTGATAAACAAACCAGCATCTTATATTATAAAGTAATATGAACTTTGATAAACAAACCAGCATCTTATATTATAAAGTAATATGAACTTTGCTAAACAAACCAACATCTTATATTATAAAGTAATATGAACTTTGCTAAACAAACCAACATCTTATATTATAAAGTAATATGAACTTTGCTAAACAAACCAACATCTTATATTATAAAGTAATATAAACTTTGATAAACAAACCAGCATCTTATATTATAAAGAAATTTCGTGGAGCAATAATACAATGAAAAGAAGAAGAAATGAATTGGCTAAATATTTTGAAGATTTATAGTGTTGTAATTGAAAGTCACTTCAGTTTTCTACTCAACTTTGTCAGGTAATAAAACTTTATGTTTATCATACGTGCGGCTATCAAAGGACGAAAAAAAATAATAAAATAATTAGATCGTAAAGATATCCAAATTGAAACTTCAAAAAAATCAAAATCTAATGCATTAGATTAGTTTGTTTTTCTAAAGAAAAAGAAATACCTATGAGTAATATCTTATCATTAGGCACAGACGGTGCTCCAGCGATGGTAGGGCGCTGTAGGGTTGTTCTTGCATATTTAAAAACGTTAGTGCCGAATGCATGCACAGTACACTGTATCATCCATCGTCAATATACACAGTACACTGTATCATCCATCGTCAACATAAACAGTACACTGTATCATTCATCGTCAACATACACAGTACACTGTATAATCTATCGTCAACATACACAGTACACTGTATCATCCATCGTCAACATACACAGTACACTGCATCATCCATCGTAAACATCTGATTGACAAAAATTTAAGTGCAAGCCTACATAAGTCATTACAAAAAGTAATTAAAGATATCAACTAAATCAGAAGAAAATCACTATGACGACAATTTAAACAACTTTTAATGAAAATAATATATTTTTTGTCATTAGCTGCTTCATACAGAAATTTGTTTATTTTATAAGCTGTGTAAATTGATGCTAGATGTGTTGAAAGAAATAAAAGAATGCTTTACTTTGTGGCGTGGCATGGTTTTAACACATCAGTGAGAACAACACATTCATCCCATGGTTTTAACACATCCGTGAGAACACATTCAACCAATCTGGTGTGAGCTTCCATTCTTAAATAAATTTATTCTCAGATTTAACTTATTGCTATTGAATCTCATCGCGTCCAATATTACCTTAGTACTAATAAACCTCTTGACGATTATTATTTTTTTTTAATTATTTTTTTTTAATTTCTGGACATCGCAGTTTGTTTGTTGTGGTTTTTTTAATGTTATAAACTGAAAATATATTTATTATCTTCTATTTCGAAGGCATCTAGGTGACGCGTGCGTTGTTTAGTATAGCGTCCTTTCAAGATGACGTATAACTATTTTATGTAACAAATTAAGCATCCACTCTTGCAGACAACAAAGGCAAGTTTATTATACAATATATATATCAACAAAAAGTTAGTGATTTTTAAGAGTTATGACAAAACCCTGTGGAATGAATTTGTTGAAATTGGACTTAAGCTTTATCTGTGGTAGGATTCTCCTAACTATTCATTGACATTGTATCCCTATTTATAGGGATCGAGATCAAGTGACATAACACTTGAATATAATAGACTGATTTCCTATTGAGAAAATGAAGTGTTCTTAAATGCGGTTACATATACAGTCAGGTAAGCATATCTTTTACAGTACATACACAAATTGTATAGTTCTTTTAAATTCTTTATTACTTATAATTATTTTACGTTAGGTCCATATAAAAAACTAAGCAACAAAAGTTTTTAATGTTAAAAGACATAAAATTGTAAATTATAAATAAATTAACATTTTTCAAAGAAGAAAATGTGTAATCAATTAATTATCCAAAGTTTGGTTAAACAAAGACACTTGAATTTCATCGTAAATACATTAGCGGTGCTTTGTGGTGCATTGCTAGCGGGAAAAACAATTCCCATTGCCATTTTTAACAACATAGAATAATGCTACATTGATATTAAGTTTCTAAATATTATATCTAAATATAAACACCACCAGAACACAAACAACAGACACTAAGATATCAGATGTTAACGATTTTGAACTGTTCAGTGATGATTAATATCAATATAATAAAGTTTCATTTAAAGGCTGCGTAGGGGACTTCTTCAAAACGACGATCGGAGTCCGCAAGAGCTGCATTCTCTCACCTGTCGTGTTCAATATCTTCCTTGAAAACATCATGCAAGAAACTCTCAGTGATTACAACACATCCATCTCTATAGGTGGAAGACTCTTATGCAACCTACGATTTGCTGATGACATAGATTTTTTGGCTGGGAGCAGTTAAGAACTACAGGAGCTCACTGACAAACTTGCAGACAGATCAGGTGTATATGGGATGGAAATAAGCTCAGAGACAAGCAAGATATTGGATAATACATCAGCTGCCAGTACAGCAAACATCGTAATGTATCAACAAAAACTAGAGGATTTACATACCTTTAAATATCTAGGAGCAATTATATCCAGAGATGGTACATGTGAATCTTAAATTCGAGCTAGAATTGGGTCGGCAATGGCCACAATGACGAAGTTGACCAAAATATGAAACAGCAAAAACATTAGCCAGCCAACAAAGCTCAGGCTTTACAGGGCTCTCGTTAACACCACTGTCTTTTACGGATGTGAGACCTGGACACTAATGGCAGCCGCTGAAAGCAAGCTGCAGGCATTTAAAAACAAATGCATGAGGTAAATTCTCCAGATCTGATCTCCTATTTAGAACATAAGACCAATGAATATGTCTGAGACCGAATAAACTCAATTGCGGGTCATCAAAAAATCAATATAACAACAATTAAGAGACGCAAGATGGCATGGTTGGGTCATGTACTGCGACATGATACCTAACAAAAATTATCCTTCAAGGCACTGTAGAAGGGGGCCGGCGAAGAGGTCGACAACGAAAAAAGCTGCTGGACAACATAAAGGAATGAACAGGGATGAAATTGCATGATATATTGGCCGCCGCTCAAAATAGACATATGTGGAGATCGTTATATGTTGATGTGTCCATGCGCTCCCCCCATCGACCGCAACGGTCACGCGACTGATGATGATGATAATGATGTTTAAAAATAGTAGAAAAATTAGACAAAACGGAATCTTTTTCTGCTTTTTTAAAAATAAAAATATTACTATGTGTAAATGACGTCATTAATTTTGTGGTTTTTAGAGATTTCGTTTAATAACTATAATTATTAGCAGTTATTACATTATTAAAAAAAATATTATTAAAAATTATTAAATTATTATTAATTATTTAAGCCTAAGAAATTTTAGCGTCCATTATTGTAACCCGTTTAAGCACAGTACCTATATAATAAAAGGCATAATAATAATCATAGTCTTAACTTCAAATATACGTAGTATTATATCTATTAAGATTTTCTCAGATTGTGATTATTTTCTGTTTGCTCTATTTTCTAAGTGTTATTTCTATGTCAGTATTATCATTATGATTCACGCTTCACATAAGCTGCTTTTGTTATACGTCAAAATATTGCATTAGTTCTATTTTTGCTATAAATCAAGAGACGTTTGATCAAGGACACTTTAATGATTAGCTATTGCATATTGGCGATTGCGTTGTTAATTCCGCATCTATAACTGAAGAGCTGTCCTCAGATCACTTATGTATTATTTGTGACCTTAAGTCGGTTCCTGTCCTCAGATAACTTTTATATTATTTTTGACCTTAAGTCGATTCCTCCCCCTCCTATTGAGTTCACAAATGTTGGAGTTTTTAAAAAAAAGTTTTAAATTCTCCTTAAATATAAGTCAAAGCTGTCATTACAATCTTTCTTGTATCATTTTGATACGTTGATCCCGGCGATAAAGGTTAAAAAAATGTGAGCTATAGTTTTATTTTATTCCGTTATGTTATTACATCAGTATAAATATTCTTTAATAAAGGTTTTTTTTTAAACTTTCATTGACTTAAAATGTGTACTTTAATAGTTGAATGAAAAGAATTGCGTTGAAGGAAAGAAATCCGTTTTATATCTAAAGGAAAGCTCAATTTTATCTCTTCAAATTTGAAATTTTACGATAGAGATAGAGAGATGGAGAGAGAGATGGAGAGAGAGATGGAAAGAGAGAGAGAGAGAGAGAGACAAAGACAGAGAGAGAACACGAGAGTGAGCGAGACACAGAGAGAGAGAGAGACACAGCACACACAGAGAGACACAGAGAGAGAGAGAGAGACAGAGAGAGAGAGAGAGACAGAGGGAGAGAGACCACAGAGAGAGAGAGAGTGAGAGAACGAGAGAGAGAGAGAGAGATTAAAAACAAGAGAGTTAGAGTGAGTGCTTTTGGTTCCATGACAAAACGACCAGGTGATAAAACGAAAAAAGACAAGGTCATGAATTTTGTAATATGGTTTGCCTGAAATAATACATAGCTATTATATTTTTTATAATCGGTTAAACATTTATTTGTAGAAATTGGTTTTAAAATTTAAATTTGATTTTCACTATTTCCTTATTATAAGAAAATACAAATCTTATTACGTTTTTAAACCCAAAACTTGACATGCGTCTACATATTGATTTAAGATGGGAAGAAGACTATAGTAGATAGCTATCAATGGTAAGAAGACTATAGTAGATAGCTATCAATGGTAAGAAGACTATAGTAGATAGCTATCAATGGTAAGAAGACTATAGTAGATAGCTATCAATGGTAAGAAGACTATAGTAGATAGCTATCAATGGTAAGAAGACTATAGTAGATAGCCATCAATGGTAAGAAGACTATAGTAGATAGCTATCAATGGTAAGAAGACTATAGTAGATAGCTATCAATGGTAAGAAGACTATAGTAGATAGCTATCAATGGTAAGAAGACTATAGTAGATAGCTATCAATGGTAAGAAGACTATAGTAGATAGCTATCAATGATAAGAAGACTATAGTAGATAGTTATCAATGGTAAGAAGACTATAGTAGATAGCTATCAATGGTAAGAAGACTATAGTAGATAGCTATCAATGGTAAGAAGACTATAGTAGATAGCTATCAATGATAAGAAGACTATAGTAGATAGTTATCAATTGTAAGAAGACTATAGTAGATAGCTATCAATGGTAAGAAGACTATAGTAGATAGCTATCAATGGTAACAACACTATAGTAGATAGCTATCAATAATAAGAAGATTATAGTAGATAGCTATCAATGGTAAGAAGACTATAGTAGATAGCTATCAATGGTAAGAAGACTATAGTAGATAGCTATAAATGTCTGTGGTTTCAATTAAAAAAGTCAGAGCTTTAGGTACTACTTAAGTGGACCGCCATTTGATCAAATTAAACTATTCTTTATGAATATATCAATATGAACAATAAACGTATTTAGAGTTGAATATAAATATTCAAACGACACCCAGCATGGATCTCATGTACTGTTCTACCATGTTCGATTTTTATTTAAATCAATGCGTATTATGAACATGAAAACAAACCATTCTGGTTTATTATCAATTCTTAAAGGGATAGTAAATATAAATGTATATAGCCTACTTACTGGTAGTATTCTAGTTGAGGGCACAGCGAACAGCAGGTCTCTGATGATGTCTGTCATAACCTTGGTTTTTGCCTGGAGCCTCCGAAGGTTGAACAGCTTGCCATCTGTGCGGTATTTCAGGTTGACACCAACATCCTCGTCTCTGAAGGCCTCTGTCAGCATGGCGGAAAACATGAGGCTAAACAGTGTTGGTGCCAGGACGCAGCCCTGCTTGACTCCGTTTGTGACTGGGAAAGGATCAGAAAACTCCCCGCTGTCCTGGACTCTGGCCTGCATGCCTTCATGGAATTGTTGCACCAAGACGATGAATTTCCTTGGGCAACCGTACTTGGCCATGATCTTCCACAGACCCTCTCTGCCAACAGTGTCAAAGGCCTTGGTCAGGTCGACATAGGTGGAGAACAGATCAGAGTTCTGCTCCTGACATTTCTCCAGCAGCTGCCTGGCAGCGAACACCATGTCGATTGTTCCTCGCTCTTTTCGGAATCCACACTGACTTTCACGCTGTCTCAGAAGCCGACATGCAACGCAGTGTAAACCTGTTCTCCAGTGCCTGCACAAACTTGGGTATGTCAATCAACACCAAGAAGACTGAGGTCCTCCATCAGCCTGCGCCTGGAAGACCCTACGTAGAGCCCAACATCACTGTCAACGGCCAGAGACTCAATACAGTGCACCGGTTCACATACCTAGGCAGCACACTGTCTCAAAATGTCACCATCGATGACGAAGTGAACGTCAGAATTGCCAGAGCCAGCTCCACTTTTGGCAGGTTGTACCCTAATGTCTGGAACAGAAGAGGCATTACCATCCAGACCAAGCTGAAAGTGTACAGCGCAGTGGTGCTCCCCACACTGCTTTATGCTTGTGAAACTTGGACTGTTTATCAGCGCCATGCAAGAAAGCTGAACCACTTTCATATAACAAGCCTCAGGAAGATTCTCGGCATAAAGTGGCAGAACAAAATTCCAGACACAGTGGTACTGACCAAGGCAGGTCTCCCCAGCATCTTCACCCTCCTGATGCAGTCCCAGCTTCGCTGGGCAGGGCACGTTGTCCGAATGCCAGACGAGAGACTGCCAAAGAGAATCTTCTATGGTGAGCTCCAGTATGGCCAGCGGTCCCACGGTGGGCAAAAGAAACGCTTCAAAGACACACTGAAAGCCTCAATGAAAGCGTTTGCCATAAATCCAGACACGTGGGAACGAGCTGCAATGGACCGATCCACCTGGCGCTCTTCCATCCACGAAGGTGCCAGGTCATGTGAGGCAAACCGGATTACCGCCGCAGAAGAGAAGAGGCAAGCCCGAAAGGCCCATGCTGTCAACCCTCCAGGAGATGTCGCACTCGCCCCCTGTCCCTTCTGTTCCCGAACCTTTCGTGCAAGGATCGGCCTAATCAGCCATCTGCGCACGCACAGAAAACCCTCGGATGACTAGAGTGGTCCTCGTCGTATCGACGGACGAACGAACAGTATTCTAGTAAAAAAATAACATTATTTATTGTTATTAAAAAACGTTACAGACTTCCAGTTGATCATAAAAATAAATAGTCAAAGTTTGTTTTTACAGTTAGATATATACCTAATTTGAGAAACGAATTAAAGTGTATTACCACTTTAATGGACCAACTGTTCCACAGACAAAAGCACTAGAATAATGGCTGGAACGATACATCCACAAAACACATAATTTTTACATTAATATCTGATAGACAAAGTGTTCGTCAAGTTAATATAGTGGTTAGAAAAAATATAAATGAATTAGATCTCAAAGCTTATTGCTAAATCCTATAATAATTATAATTACTAAAATAAGTATACATTGAACAAATTAAATTGTTATAACCATTACAATTTTTAAATTTTAGACAGAGAAATACTATATTTTAAAATGAATTATTTCCCTTGTTTCTATTTTAACTACCAAACAAAATATACAAAATATAAGAACAAGAGACCTAACCCGGGAATACCTAAATGATAACATATACGTTATAATTTGGATAACATAAAGCATTCATAACTAAATTTGGATTTTAAAATCTAAATTTAGAATATCTCATTGTTAAGAGCAATATAAAACAAAATGGACTCATTTTGTTTTAAAAATATGACTCCACATTTCTCTAGATTTTAAAATCTAAATTTAGAATATCTCATTGTTAAGAAGCAATATAAAACAAAAATGGACTCATTTTGGTTTTAAAAATATGACTCCACATTATAAAATAACATCATTAGTTTTTAGGTTCTCAGCAATTTACAGATTAATTTTAGGCAGTAAATTTATAAACAATTATATTCTTTATAGAATAATACACTTGATCATACCGTTATTGCCACCCGTTTAAATACTATAACCATATAATAACAAGGGCTTGTAGGGCGTCTACGGTGCACACTTTTCTCAAATGCGAAAGTAGCTTATCCAAATTTGATAAATACGAAATATTAAACTTAGCTAAACTAATGGTTTTACTCATTTCCATATTGAATATTCTCCAGTAGTAAATTATTTCTAAAGATAGAATACGACATTTCGTTTGGGAAATCTTGAAAAACATGAGAATTTTCCTTCTTTCCACTATAAAATCTCAACTCAAACAAATTAAAAAAGCCCCAAAAAATATTATGATTTTAAACCACTGTATCTAATCTTATCAAATGCCATTTTTTGTTTTTGTTTAAAATCGTATCTAGCGCACGCAACTGTTTTTTTCCCATTTTGAATATTGCCCCATTTACTATAAAAAAATTAAGACGACGCCACTCTATTTCATTCAATATTTGATTTCATATATTTCATCAAATTGTGAACTTAAAGGTTCAAGATAATTTCATAATGAACTATGCCATTAGTTTTCTACAATGCAAAATAGTTACTACTAATTTAAGGTTATTAAATTAGTATAAAGTTTTTGATTCAAAATAAATCAGGAATTCAAAGAAAAAATTCTTAATATGTCGCATTTGCTTTTTGTGAAAATAAATACCGACTTAACTGATAAGTTGTAAGAAATATCGTAGTAATGAGAAGCGTGCAGGCTTAATTGATAAGTTGTAAGAAATATCGTACTAATGTGGAGCGTACACACTCAAGACGACATATAATAACTGTGTTAATAACAAGAAGAATGTAGCTTGGAGAAATTGTATAACAATTTTGTTAATAACAATGAATGTGGAGACTGTAGACATTTTATGAAATCTGTATAAATAACAAAAAGCACGTAGAAGTTGTATATTTTTATAGTAGCGGCTCTATACTCGGCTCTCTCTCTTGTCTAACTGAAGGACATCCATTGTCAGCCTTACTGGCTATATCCAAATGTTTTAATTATAATTTTAAAAAAAAATATTTAGCTTAAAAAATGTATGTACATTTTTTTGCAAAATTCAAATGCTAAAAAAACACACCAAAATCTAAAACATAATCTGCTTATATGTTGTTTTTTAATTGATGAACATTGAAATTATGAAGGAACAAAGCTGATCATTGTTTACCTAAATAGTTACGGAACAAAGCTGATCATTGTTTACAAAAATAGCTAGGGAAACGTTAATATTTACTTTGTCACCTCTGAGAAATACTGAATATATCTATATTCTTTGATTGATACAGTTAATTTTAAATATACTCAATTTTAAAAGAATTATCTCGGGTACTTGTCGTCACATCAACTGTGTCAGTCAGAAATTGACCAAAGCACGAATTCACCGCCTAATATCCAAAGTTGATACATTGAATGGTGATAATTAGTTTATCATTTATTCAAGATGAATTTTTTTATAGTTAATCAAAGAAAAATAATTTGTTTAACGTTATTAAATAGTGTAATATTATTAAGAAATTTAACAAACAGGTGTTCTATGCTAAAAGCATATACATATTTTTTTAAAAAAAAATAATTTGATATATTTCATTCGATGTAGTTAAAAAATTAAAGGAAAAACACGATTTGAGAAACGCAAACATGAGTTTGTAATGTGGCTTTTAAAAAATGACCAAAGAAGAAAAGAACTATTGCCTTAAGACATTATTTTTTCATAGACATTTTAAGAGGTTTTAATCTAAAAAAATGACAATGGATTTTTTTATAAATGGAAATTTGAAAAGCAGTAATTTCTAAAATATCTTCCCACGAAACCATTGAAAATAAGCTATTTAAGTGACTAAAGCCTACTTAATATTTCAGTTTCACCGTTGCGGTAGTTAAACGTCAGAATACTTTTAAAAAAATAAATGTAAATGCCTTAAACGTCTTAAACGTGTCATACTATTTTAGATTGAGGAAGAATGGGGATTTCATATTATTATTTAGGTTGATAAAAAAATAACCTTACATTTGGACATCCGAGTCTATTTACTAAACTATCGTTAAATCTCGGGTATATCCCCAGTGTGTTTATAATGTATGCAGTCTACGTAACCTGTCAACTCTTGTTAGTGTTACTTATTCCATTTTAATTGTTGTTAAAATTTTTTGAAAAAAAAACAAACAAAAAAAAACAACAAACACACAACCATGTACTTTTAGAGGAATATGATAGTTACTAGAGATTTTAAATATGTTTATACGGATATAAGCGTGCAATAAAAATATTGCTTAACTATTAAAATGAAGAAATAGACATATTTTGCAGACAACACAACATTGTATTTACGAATGAATAAAATTATTTTTGGCGTGCATTAAAATTGAGTTTCCCGTCAATGACGTACTACAAAGCACCGGTGCTGATGTATTTAAAATGACTTTGTGTTGACAAAACCGAGCGAAGAAGAGGAATGTGAAAATTATAATTAATGTATAAAAATCTATTAAAATATAGTTTACCATCTATGAGACATAACATAAAAAAACTTTTTATGGAAATATTTCTTGTATATAAATGAAAAATAGACATAGTAATATAGAGTTCTAAGAAAAAATTAATATTAGAAATCTAATGTATTTTAAAAAAAAAGAAAACTATGAAGTTTATTTAATGGCTATTATATATATCTTTGTCTTACAGTTTATGTTAGTTTCATAGATACCTCTTTGACCCTTCTTGTAGAAGGCATTCTATTTTATCCAACTGGCACGCCACTTGACTTCGATTCCTATAATTTGGGGATACAATTTCAATAATTTGTTAAGCATTCTCTTATCGACGTTGTCCTAAAATGAGGTTATTATAAATATTAGAACGTTTATAAAATAATTGTAACATACATGAGAAAAAATTGAATATTAAGATTTTCATTTTTGTTTACATAGTTACATAATTTCTGCAATTTGTATGATTCTCTTTTTGTAACAATAATATTGATGTTCTTACAATATTTGTTACTGCACTTCTCTTATCTTATTGATTACGGACGTTCCTTCTATAGAGAAGTATATTGTGTATTATCGATGATTCCAAAGAAAAAAATGGAATATAAACAGGAGCAATAAGAACTTTTTAAGAGTGAGGCCAATTGGAGCACACATAGAGGGGAATTTTATATTAGAACTTTTTAAATTTTCGTATCTTTGTTATGGCTGGCTTCAATAATATCACACAACCTTGGTTGGTGTGAACTCTAGCTTAGCCACTGTTAATGTACTTTTGACATAAATGAAACAGAGGAGGACAGAAAATAACATACGTGGAGAGCCGGACTGAATGGCCAACAAACCAAAGTGTAAGTAATAACATACGTGGAGAGCCTGACTGAATGGCCAACAAACCAAAGTGTAAGTAATAACATACGTGGAGAGCCCGACTGAATGGCCAACAAACCAAAGTGTAAGTAATAACATACGTGGAGAGCCGGACTGAATGGCCAACAAACCAAAGTGTAAGTAATAACATACGTGGAGAGCCTGACTGAATGGCCAACAAACCAAAGTGTAAGTAATAACATACGTGGAGAGCCTGACTGAATGGCCAACAAACCAAAGTGTAAGTAATAACATACGTGGAGAGCCTGATTGAATGGCCAACAAACCAAAGTGTAAGTAATAACATACGTGGAGAGCCTGACTGAATGGCCAACAAACCAAAGTGTAAGTAATAACATACGTGGAGAGCCTGATTGAATGGCCAACAAACCAAAGTGTAAGTAATAACATACGTGGAGAGCCTGACTGAATGGCCAACAAACCAAAGTGTAAGTAATAACGTCTCCCTTAAAATAGCAAACAACAGAGACAAATGGAAGGTCATGATAGACGATGTCTCTCCAAACCTGTTACCTCATAATAATCGTATGAATGAAGAATATTAAATTCAAGTATGTTCAGACAAAACTAATATTTTTTTTTAGAAAGACGTGGTGTTGTCATATTTGACACGCTTTAAAATTGTATTTGTTGGCAGCGCCGCAAATACAGCACATTTTTAAAAAGAAATTTAACTTAAAATGTAATAAAAGTTATATGAGGCGATTTTTTAGTAAACCGTGTTTCCTAACTGTTTCAAATAATGTATGTTAAAATTATATCTATACTAATAAAAGGCAAAGCCCTCACTCACTGACTCACTCATTCATCACTAATTCTCCAACTTCCCGTGTAGGTAGAAGCATGAAACTTTGGGAAGTGTCGAGTACCTCTCTCGACGAAAATTGGCGAAAAGAATTTTAAAATAACACTCATGGGGGCCCGGGGGCCCAAAAACGTTTTTTTTCCTTATATGGCCTATATAAAATTTGAAAATCACAATTTCTCCTATTTCCCGAGTAGGCAGAAGCATGAAACTTTGGGAAATTGTTGAGTACAACCCCGCGATGGTAACGGGAGAAAAAATATTTAAATTATCACTTCCTGGGGGCCGGGGGCCCAAATGAAGTTTTTTCCTTATATGAGCTATATAAAAACTAAAAATCACTAATTCTCCTATTTCCCGTGTAGGTAGAAGCATGAAACACTAGGTAGTTGATAAGCACACTTCCGCGATGGTAACAAGCGAAAAAAAATATTTAAAATAACACTTAATGGGGTCCGGGGGCCCAAATGTAGTTTTTTTCTTATATAAAAAACTGACTCATCACTAATTCTCCAACTTCCCGTGTAGGTATTAGCATGAAACTTTGGGAACTTGCTGAGTACACTCTCTCAACGATAATTGGCAAATAAGAATTTTAAAATTCACACTGTTGGGGGCCCGGGGCCCAAAAACGCTTTTTTTCCTTATATGGACTATATAGAATATGAAATCACTAATTTTCTCATTTCTCGAGTAGGCAGAAAGCATGAAACTTTGGGAAGTTGTTGAGTACAAACCCGCGATAGGAACGGGAGAAAAAATATTTAAATTATCACTTCCTGGGGGCCGGGGGCCCAAATGAAGTTTTTTCCTTATATGAGCTATATAAAAACTAAAATCACTAATTCTCCTATTTCCCGTGTAGGTAGAAGCATGAAACACTAGGTAGTTGATAAGCACACTTCCGCGATGGTAACAAGCGAAAAAAATATTTAAAATAACACTTAATGGGGTCCGGGGGCCCAAATGTAGTTTTTTTCTTATATAAAAAAACTGACTCATCACTAATTCTCCAACTTCCCGTGTAGGTATTAGCATGAAACTTTGGGAACTTGCTGAGTACACTCTCTCAACGATAATTGGCGAATAAGAATTTTAAAATTCACACTGTTGGGGGCCCGGGGCCCAAAAACGCTTTTTTTCCTTATATGGACTATATAGAATATGAAATCACTAATTTTCTCATTTCTCGAGTAGGCAAAAGCATGAAACTTTGGGAAGTTGTTGAGTAAAAACCAGCGATAGCGACGGGAGGAAAAAAAATTAAATTATCACTTCCTGGGGGCCGGGGGCCCAAATGAAGTTTTTTCCTTATATGAGCTATACAAAAACTAAAAATCACAAATTCTCCTATTTCCCGTGTAGGTAGAAGCATGAAACTTGGGGTAGTTGTTAAGTACACTTCCACGATGGTAACAGGTAAAAACAATATTTAAATTATCACTTAATGGGGGCCGGGGGCCCAAATGTAGTTTCTTCTTATATTAAAACAGACTCATCACTAATCTCGGATTTACCGCGTAGGTAGAAGCATGAAACTTTGGGAAGTTGTTGAGTAGCCTCTCGCGACGAAAATTGGCGTAAAAGAATTTTTAAATTAACACTCATGGGGGCCGGGGGCCCAAAAAAGTTTTTTTTCCTTATATGGCCTATATAAAATTTTAAAATCAACAATTCTCCTGTTTCCCGAGTAGTTTTAAGTACACTTTCACGATGGTAACAGGTAAAAACAATATTTAAATTATCACTTACTGGGGGCCGGGGGCCAAAATGTAGTCTTTTCTTATATTAAAACTGACTCATCACTAATTCTCGGATTTCCCGTGTATGTAGAAGCATGAAACCTTGGGAAGTTGTCAAGTAGCCTCTCTCGACGACAAATGGCGAAAAAGAATTTATAAATTCAGCTTCATGGGGGCCGGGGGCCCAAAATCTTTTTTTCCCCTTCCATTGGCTATATAAACATTTGAAAATCACTAATCCTCCTATTTCCCGAGTAGGTAGAAGCATGAAACTTTGGGAAGTTGTTGAGTACACTTCCGCGATGGTAACAGGCGAAAAAATATTCAAAATTTCACTTACTGGGGCCCAGGGGCCAAAATGTAGTTTTTTCCTTATATGAGTTATATAAAAACTGAAAATCACTAATTCTCCTAATTCCTGTGTAGGAAGTAGCATGAAACTTTGAGTAGTTGTTAAGTAACATTCTGCGATGGTAACAGGTTAAAAAACTATCTAGATTATCACTTACTGGGGGCCGGGGGCCAAAATGTAGTTTTCTTCTTATATAAAAAACTGACTCATCACTAATTCTCCAATTTCTCGTGTTGGTAGCAGCATGAAACTTTGGAGAGTTGTTAAGTACACTTCCGCAATGGTAACAGGTGAAAAAGAATTTTGAAATTCACACTCATGGGGGCCGGGGGCCCAAAAACGTTTTTTTTCCTTATTCTGGCTTTATAAAAATTAAAAATCCCTTATTCTCCTATTTCCCGAGAAGGTAGAAGCATGAAACTTTGGGTAGTTGTTGGATAACATTCCGCGATGGTAACAGGTGGAACAATTATATAAATTATCACATAACGGGGGCCGGGGGCCGAAATGTAATTTTTTTTCTTATATGAGCTATATAAAAACTGAAAATCACTAATTCTCCTATTTCCCGTGTAGGTGGAAGCATGAAACTTTGGGCGGTTGTTGAGTACCCTCCCGCAATGGTAGCAGACGGAAAAAAATTAAATTATCAGCTCGATAGGATCACGGGAAGTGTGTCATTTTTTTACTTTTCGTTTTTGTTTTTCTGCGGGACTACAACAGACAGACAGACAAGACGGTGAAGTTAATATATGTATTATATCCATCATGATCCATTTTGAAATCAATTTGTGTTTTGAATTTGTGTTACGCGGGTTCTCAATGCTTACTGAAATCCTAATTTACCGCAGCAAAGCGCGGGTATTTTGCTAGTATGTTAATAAAGTTTGTAAAGGAAAAATCATATTTTAACATCATATTTACATAGATTTTAATAAAATTATAAAATTAATAAAGGATCTATTACTTATTTATGAAATTCCGTTCACCTAACAAACGTACGAATGAGCAAGTATTCCAACACACACAAACAAACACAAATACGGACACACACACATACAGCACATTTTCAAAATTGTCTTTTCCACCACAAGAAGGTGTGCAACTTCAAAGTTTATCAAAATCTCGCTCTCGATTTTTATCACGATTATAATACGTCCCCGCTATACTTCGAATGTTGATGTTGAGCCTTGTCGTCCATGAGGGGCATCCACCGATCATCGTCGGCGTCTGCGATTCCTCCAAGGGCATTGGCAACCTACGAGAGACCTCCAGGCATCTCTATCCTTGGGCGATCTTCTCCAGGATCTTACATTCATTGCCTATTCTCTTGATGTCTGCATCCAATTCTCGGCGCCAAGTGTTTCTTGGACGGCCTCTTTTCCGCTCTCCCTGGGGGTTCCACTTCAGGGCTTGCTTTGTTGTATTAGAAGAAGGTTTTCTTAGTGTATGAACAATCCAACTCCTCCGCCTCTGAAGAATCTCTTCCTCAATAGGGGCTTCGGTTTTGTCCGCTGCCGCAGTTCCCATTTGCTGATTTTGTCAGGCCAGTGAATTCTGAGAATCTTTCTTAGACAATTGTTGATGAAGGACTGGATTATGGTCAGGTTTACGGCCGTTGTTCTCCATGTATCGGCTCCATATAGCAGCACAGGTTTCACCATAGCGCTAAAACCTCCTTACTTTTAACTTGCTTCCTAATTTGTTGGAGACCCAAACATTATTGAGTTGTTGGAATGCTGCTCTTGCTTTTCCAATTCTTATTTTGACGTCATCATCTGTACCACCTTGTTTATCTTCCACGCTCTAGAGGTAAACAAAACTGTCCACCTCCTCAAAGGCTTCTCCTTCAAACATAATGGATGATGTACTCGTGGCATTAACCTTGAGGATTTTACTCTTCCCTTTGTGTATGTTGAGACCCATGCTAGCAGAAGTGGCTGCGACAATGTTTGTTTGCTCCTGCATCTGTTGCTGGGAATGTGCAAGAAGAGCAAGATCATCAGCAAAGTCAAGATCATTAAGTTGATACCACAAGGTCCATTGGATGCCATTCCTTTTCTGCTGTGTAGATGTTTTCATCACCCAGTCAATTGCTAACAGGAACAGGAATGGTGACAGCAAGCAACCTTGTCTCACACAAGTCTTCACCTGGAAAGCATCTGTCACCTGCTTACCATGGACAACTCGGCAGTTTATCCCTTCGTACAAGTTTATGATTATATCCGTAATCTGCTGTGGCACCCCGTAATGCCTTAGCAATATTCACAAGATGTGCCTGTCCACACTGTCAAAGGCTTTTTCATAGTCAACGAAGTTGACATAGAGCAGCGAGTTCCACTCTAGAAATAGAAAATGAGATGTTATTACATAGCTGCACAATGAACCTACAACATCTTTAGCAATTTTATTAATTCTTCTTTGCAGTGCTATTTTTCTCAACAACATTTTCTTGATATTATCAGATGCTGGCTTGTGTAGCTCAGTACGTATTACTTCACTTACTATCGGTATAATTAGTTTTCCATCAACAGTATGAGGTTTTTTTCCGATTTAATAATCATTAACAAAATTTCGTATGAAGCCAGCATTCCATAGCCATCTTGTGTGTTGGGGGTTGAAATATTTGTGTTGTCAAAGTCAGTTTTTATATTTTTTTTAAATTATCTTTTAGAGTTCCAAAAGAGGATAAATTCTTTTTCTTTTTTATCACCATGAAATTTTAGTCAACGTTCTTGTAGCTTTGGAAGGCTTTATAGCTTCGCGAATACATAAATCTAATTTTCTAAATACTTTCTTCTTTATTTGATGCTATCACCACCTCTTTAAAGTTATTTTCAGCACCCCTCCCATTTTTTTTAAAAACTGCGTCACAGCACCCCATGGATTGCTGCAGCGCCCACCACTATGCTAAGCCATAAGGGAACAAAATGAACTAGCCACAAGAAATTGTTTAAATCGAGCTCCGTCTATACTGGTGGTAGAAAGAAGAAAGAGATAATTCATTGAAATTGTTATCCCTTATTATAGGGATCGAAGACAAGTGGCTTGCCACTTAGATAAACATATCTTTAGACCGCAATGTGCCTGATTCGTATTTCATCAATTAGGCAAAGCAATACATGATGGTAAATGCATTATATTTATAGTAGTCTTAATTTTAGGAAACTATTTTTCTAAAAATGTATTTTTCCTTCAAATAAAAAAAATTATATATAATGATATATATGTACCTGCAATACAAAGTGTAGGCAATACAAATAAGTAATACTATGTCGTAAGGACTTATAGATTGCAATTAAAATGATTTTAAAGAAAATAATATTATGTTCTTCTCATTAATACTGCGCTTAAAGTTGTCTCAATTACAATCTCATATTAAGTAAGTTTATAGCGGTGCTTTTTAGTGCGGCGTGCATGGAAAATACAGATTCATTGCATGTCAAATATTACAATAGATCATATTTTAATTTGTAAATTGTCCCTTATATGTTTCAAGTGAGTTCAAACTTGTGTCAATGATTGCAGTTCCATTTAAATATGGTGAATGGAATGTTTTCGAACTTATTTTATTGGATTTACTAGCTAAAAAAATAACAATCAAATAACACTATCAAACTAAAATACAACACTAAGAATCAGGAAACTCTAACAAACCGAGAGACAACACTTACAATCAAACAACTCTTACAGACAGACAGACAATACTAACAAACAGACAACTTTTACACACAGACAATTCAAACATCTCTATTATTTAGGGAATTTACAAAAAAAAAGAAACATCTGACATAAAACAACCTTAACAATAATAACAAACATATAGGCATACAACACAAACATCTTAAACACAGACAACCGCAACATATCCTGCAAACTGACAGACCACACTAACATTAGTAAATGTAACAGACAGACACAACTTAAAGACAGATACCTGTTAAATACAGACAACTCTTACAATTAGACATTTAAGACAGACAAACACTAACATATACATTAGTTTCTGACATGAAAGCGTGAATTGATAAAGACAGAGATAACCCATATCACCTGTGATAACAGACAGAGATAACCCATATCACATGTGATAACAGACAGGGATAACTCATATCACCTGTGATAATAGACAGAGATAACCCATATCACCTGTGATAACAGACAGAGATAACCCATATCACCTGTGATAACAGACAGAGATAACCCATATCACCTGTGACGAAACTTATGGGACCCTTAAGCCTAGTGTTAAATTTCCTGCTCTGTGACCCGTAAAATGAAAACAAGGGAGATAATAAAACATGGTAAAACCCCACCCTTCCCCTATTTTATTTAGGTCGGAGTATGTGAGAGAAACTTCTCGATGTTATACCTCGGGGCAGAAGTGGACTAGCACTGTTGACTGAAACCAAATGAAATTAGATAATGGCCAATCAGCGTTCATTGACAATAAGTTATAAAACATGGTACATGAAAACAATTGATCTCTTTTGGACAAGTCCAGAATAGGAGTTTTGGTCAAGAACAGCGAATTTTGATTTTTGGTCAGCGACAGCGATCTTACGTTTTTGTGGGAAAGATAACCCCACAGCTTCAGGGGACATAAAATGAACAAATAAACTTTTCTTTTTAAAGTTGAGGCCCAGCTGCAGTGAGGAATGTAGAATCTCGCATGAAAAAGCAGAAAATAATTTTTTAGTCATAAAATAAGTAGTCACACAGGGGGACTCAGAACTCTAAGTTGTATTAATATTTATTGTGATCGATTGTGGGATTTAATGTGAGATATAAAATTTGATCAACTAAAATAAAAGTTCTGAATCCCCCTGTGTGACTACTTAATTTGTTACTATAAAATTATTTTTACTGCTTACAGTCACTGTTCACTGCGTGACCACTGGACGCCCATAAATCACGTCCGTACTGTCACATTGCCGTATTGGAACTACGCTCCTGTGACCACTGGACGCCAATCCATCACGTCCGTACTGCTACATTGCCGTATTGGAACTACGCCCATGTGACCACTGGAAACCTAACCAAGTGTCGTCACCCTGTCCGTGTTGGAATGTTCAGCTGGTTCAAAGGACGATATTCTTTCCCCTACCTTGTATTATACACAGAAGGAGCGAGGCCGTCCAATTGACTTGCGTCACTCATCGGGAGAGTTTAACGCTCCACCACCCAGGAAGACCACGTGTTTCTGCACACAGTTTGCAGCTTCCCTGCCTCCTGAAGCTGAATAGTATTTTCTCACACGTGGATTCACGCCGTAGGTTTCCACCCCCCCCCCAGCTATCCAGCGAAAAGGTCATCCCTACACGTTTACATGTCACACCAAGAACATCACGCACCACTAGACAGATATACCGCTCCTCTACGGAGGTACATCGTACAAGCAGATCAAATTTAATTACTACGTGGACCGAGACATGTGATTGATGTTGCAGACGTAGGTATGATTATATAGGCTAAAAGGAATTAAGATTTGACTATTTATTGTTAGGGATTTTGTTCAAATTCTATTTATTTTAACAATTGTAATTAAACAAATTTTTAATTTGTGGAAATCTGTTATGTCCCTTGTGAGTGTGTGTGTCTGGATTGCCACAATAGTTACTACTAGATACGCACGCGGCGTAGCATATGCCGCAGACTTGCTCTTGGATAGTGCAAAGTAAGGGGGGAAAGAACGGACACAAACTACAACACGTGGAAATCGAAAACAATGTGAGTGAACGTCTGTTGGGGGGTACCACCGACGCATTGTTGGTCTCGAGAAACTTGCAATGCGATTTTCTACCTCCCCACCACCCTAACTTGCCAAGCATAAACTGTGATTGGCCGACACTAGTGAGGGTCAAGCTAGTTCGAAAAAAGTGAGAAAAGAACGGGCACAACACACATTTTAAAAAAATTGTAAATAATGATTTCACTTGGGCTTGAAACCAGGCCCTTCTGCGTGTAAGGCGGGCGTGATAAGAACTACAATACGAATCACCTGTTATTCTATGAATGAACAACGCAAGTGAACTTAAGCACAAACGACAGCTCGAAGAAATCAAAACAACGCGAGTGAACGTCGGTTTTTTGGGGGGGACTGCTAACTCATTTTGGTTTCGAGACATTTGCAGGCGAAATTCGGTACATCCCTAACTTCTATGAAGTCAGCTATAAAACGATAATCGGTTTAAAATTGGAGTTACATAATCGATAATCGGTTTTTAAAAAAAACCACAAAAAAACCAGGCAATTAACAACCCTAAATATGACTAACCCTCGATAGGGTCGACCAATCATAGTGTATGTTTAAGGGATGGTAGTATTAAATTGGAGGCGGGTAACAACAACCTCAGTGTGCATGTCTTCACGTTTACTCACTATTTTTTATTTACTTAGTGCTGTTTTGTGTCTATACTCTCACCCCCCAACCGTTCTTTGGACTGTCTATGATGAGCAAGTCTGCGTCTTATGCTATGCAATAAAGGGGTAAAAGAACGGGCACAAACAGACCTTTAAAAAAATGTATTCGCTGGGGCTTGAACCCAGGACCTTCCCCGCATGGACGTGATAACCAGTACACTACAAATCTCACGTTTTCTGTGAAGGAACAATGCAAGTGAAACGCAAGGATCATTGTTGGTCCCCTCTACTACCTTCGCTTGCCAACCATTAACTGTGTTTAGTTTACCCCAGCGAGGGTCATTCGCCATGCTTGTTTGCACATACTTGCTTGCGTCGTGGTGTCTCGCATGGTCCCATGAAGAGAATTATATATATAGAAAGCATATCATATTGTCGTCACTAAGAGAAAATCATAATATTAGCAGAAATTATGTAGCTATGTGAACAATAAAGACAACATAAATGATGATGGCGGCTTTAGTTTTACCTATGAATTCACTAATTGTTTAAACTTTCTAATATTTATAAATAGCCTAAAAAGGGAATACAGAGTTAAGGAATGCTAATAATTCATTAATAATTTATCCGTAATTATTGGGATCGAAATCAAGTGACGTGCATTTCTGATGTATCAACTTATATACCTACTGTTAAAAATCATGTGTATTCTGTTACCTCTCTTAGTATTAAATAAATTGAATAGTTTTTATATCTCTAAGTAAATTCGGTTTTTTAAATGTATTATGTCTTCAAATTTTATATTTATATGCGTATTTTTAATTTACATACAATGAAACATTTATAAAACACAAGCTTATAAATTCATATCTTATAAATTTTAAATTACAATTTAATGAAAATAAAATAATAAATATGTTCACATGTATCTTCTTTTCTCAGTTTTTTCAACACAATGTCCTATTTATTTTTTTTATTTTATTTTTTTTGTTTTTTTTATTGCTCACAGAAACTCATTTTACATTAAAGATACACAGTATCCATGTATATTAATAAAATAATGTACATTATGCTACAACAAAATTTTTCCTAAATGTCATAATGTAATAATTTACATAGAATCAAAATTATGCAAATAGTAGTATGAATTTAAATTTCCAAACATTTTCCATAGAAACAACTAACTTGAACATCATACATTATTCATAACATTTCTATTATTCTCTTTTAATTTGTTGTCTAAAAATCTGTTCTAATGTTATGTTGGTGTTTGCCCTCAGAGATTCATGTTACATCAAGGTGAAACAGTATCAATGTATATCAATAAATAATGTACATCATGATACAAAATAACTTATTTAAAATTATACAAAGAGTTTCTAGAATCAAAACCATACAAAAAGTAACATGAATTTAAATGACAAAACATGTTTCTATAATTGAAGCACTTCTGATAGAAACAAATAACATGAACATCATAACTTTTTATTAAAATTCAATTATTATCTTGTAAATTTTCAATCATTTTCTGTATTGTTTGTCTAAAAATGTGTTCTAATGTTATGTTGGTGTAGTTGTGATTGTTGAAAAATGCCTTCAGTCTGTGATGCCATATGTGTTTTCTGTACTGTGAAAGTATCCTTAAGCTTATTGTTTGTTGTTTCTTGTTTATAGAGTCTGGTATTATGTTTAGTGTTATTGCTTTGTCTATATCTACCTTGTGTAATGTGCCTGCTTGTATGAACTGTTGAAGTGTGGATTTAGTTTGTAAAATTGTATTGCATGTGAGATACAAATGTTGTTCAGTCTCATCAGCCCCTGACCTGCAGAGTGGACAGCCTATTCTTGCCCCTCTGTCTTTACATTGTCTTGCTGAGACTGGTGTTGTATTGTATATTAGTCTGTATGCTATTTCTTTTTCTTGATTGGGTATTTCTCTGATATGAGTATTTTTAAATGTGTCCTCAGTGTTTGTAATTCCATAAACTTGTGTCCATTTAATTCTATTGTTCAGAGGTGTTGCTTGTTTTTTTATTAAATGTGTATATATTTCTTTGGTTGTTTTGTGTAACACTTCTTCATTGCCTTTTATTGCTTTGATGCATGCTGTATGAAATTGTGATTGTTTTTTTCCAATGTAATGTGCAGTGCTATTATCTATTGCTGTTAAATATCCTAATCTGATCCCTAAGTAATAATGAGTGAATGTATTTTCTGATTTTTTCCTAATGGCTTGTCCTATAAATTTTATTCTGAGTGCTTGTATTTTGGTTTGTATGTCTTGTAAGTTTATTCCTCCATTTAGCTTAGATTGTATTAGTGTTGCATGTTTTATATTGTGTATTGTTCCTTGAAATATGTATTTAGTTATGTGTGAGTTAATTTCTTTTAAAATTGCTGGTGGGGGTTCCCATATTGTTCCTGTATATATTGTTTTGGGGATGACAAATGTGTTTATTATTGTACTCCTTCCAAAAATTGTTTGTGCTGTATATTTGTTCCTGTCAATAATAATTTTAATAGATTGTTCAATCTTCCTCCATATTTCAGTGTTTGTCTGTGTCTGATTATTGGAATGAAAGATCCCATAAATTCTAAGGCTCTCCTTCCTTATTATGCCTAAAGGGAAATCTAGTCTATCCTGCCACATACCAATCCCCATAATTTCAGATTTGTTTACATTAACTTTGGACCCACTACCTCTTCCAAATTCTTGAAAAATTGAAAATATTTTGTAGATTGACCTATCATTTGTGGGGAAAAAGACAGTGTCATCTGCATATGCAGTGACTTTGATATCTCTGGCTCCAGGGATCCTCATTCCTGTTATATTCTTTTCCCTCCTGATTTTCTCCAGAAGTGGCTCAAATGCTAGAATGTACAGATAAGGGGACAAAGGACACCCTTGTCTAACTGATCTTTTAATGCTAATTTCATTTGAAAGTATATTATTTATTAATAGTTGGCTAACTGGTTTCCTATATAAAATTTTAATCCAAGTACAAAAATACTCCCCTAATTTATTGTGCTGTACTATCTTGTGAAGGTATGCATGGTCTACCCTGTCAAAAGCTTTCTCCTGGTCTAATGATAATATGCATGTCTGAACTTTTTTGTCATTTGCGTATTGTATAATGTCTCTGATTAAATGATTGTGGTTGTTGATGTCCCTACCTTTAATGCTGCATTGTTGATTGTCATGAATGAGAGTATTTAAATGTGGTTTTAATTTATTGGCTAATGTTTTGGTAAGGATTTTATAGTCTGTGTTGAGTAATGATATGGGCCTGTAATTTTTAAGTTGTGTTTTGTCTGTGTCTTTCTTTGGTATAAGTGTGATGTAAGAAGTGTTCATTGACTTTGGTAGTTCCATGTTGTTGTAAGCTTCTTCTATTGTTGCCTGTAGTATTGGCCCTAGTGTTGTAAAAAAAAATTGTAAAACTCTGTAGTTAGTCCATCTGGCCCAGGTGATTTGTTTTTATTCATGCTGTGTAGTGTCCCTTTTATGTCTTGTAATGTAAATGGTTTGTTCATTTCATCGGTTTGCTTTTCTTGTAGTGCTTCAGTCATATTTGTGTACTATTTAATTCATTAGCACCGGTGCTTTGTAGTGCGTCATTGTTGGGAAACACAATTTTAATGCACGTCAAAAATTATTTTATTACTATTTATTCGTATATTCAACGAGTTCGCTCCAAAATATTACAATACTACAAATACTAGGTGTATGGATAACTTTTGATTGCATATTTATATTTGTATTATACTTATTTGAAATCTATGGTTTTGAACGTTTAATTATGTTCAATTCACGTGTAACACAATATTGCTGATGAATTCCTTAGTAATGATGGTGAAATGATGTTATTATATTTGTAGAAATGTTTTCGTTAGATCATGTGCAGATTTATCATATCTCCAATTTGCCAAGTATTTTACTTATCATAACATCAGCAGTAAGTTTGGGTTTACATGGGTTGTCACTGCTGGGCTGGAAATGGGAATTAACTCCCTTTTCCCAAGAATTACCCAAAAAGAGATTGAGCATCAGACCGAGTTAGACAGCTAAATACAGCTCCTGGCGTTCAAGTGCGACTCCGCCCTTGAGCCCGCGAAACCCTTTCCTAATAGGAAGGGGTGGGAGGCGGACCACTGGCGACTAAAAATCAGTTGTTTCAGGCAAACAGGGCTGGTAAGCCATGGAAGACTACGCATCTAAGAGAAGGAAACTCTGTTCATAAAAATCCACTGCTTTGTGAGTAATCCGCACTTTTGTAGTACTTAAGGAGTCAACTCTTAAAACAAATCTTTAGTCGAACTCCCTAAGGAAATGTGCTGCCTGCTTGGCAGCTAACACATTGGCAAATCCTGTGATGTAACTGTACGAGCAATGCCTTTCCCCTGGAATCACCAGTTGTGTTAAGAGAGGGCATCTGATACACGGGCAAGATCTGGCTCTCCTCAACACACTTCCCAGGCTTTACGTCCTGGAGAGGACACTCTATCATCTCTGCTTAGCGTTGAGTCAACAAAGAGCCACTAAATGGCTAAAATGTATTTTTATTTTTTCTCTGTACTGTAATAATGATAGTGTAATGAGGAAAATAATATATTTCTTGAATGCAGCTTGTTTCGTAGTCATATTCTAAGAAATTCTAATAACAAACACCCACACGCCTTCAGAAATGTTAAGTTACTGCATACAAAAAACATTATTTTAAAAATATTTTTATTTATGTATATAGAAGGGCTGCAGAAATTAACGAAAAATTTGATCTATAAAAATTCGATTAAAATTTAAGAAAATATTTCTAAAGTTTTATTTTGCCAATTTATTAAGATTTTTTTTGTTAGTTACATACTTTTCCCTTATATTATTATTATTTATTTAGGTGTGCCTACGTAAACCAAATTTTTTTTCTTCTTTATCTCTTGCAAAGCAGAGCGAATTTGCTGTATTACGTCACAAAACTTAGGAGCTATGGAATTACCGCAACTTAACCGATTTCGCGAAATAATGAATCGCAACTTGACGGGATCTATATATGCGTTATAAAAAAAAATAATTAATCGAAATTAATCGATTAATCGATTATTTTTCTACCATATTAAAGGAACTTAATTTTAAAAAAAAACAACATTACCAGCCCTACTATAAACCAATACAATTATAGTAGGTTGTAACTGTGTCTAAGCATATAACTAACTATCTGTAAATAACAATATACAAAATACACAAATAATAGGCAAAACATTGTCTAAAATTTAGATTTGTTTTGTTTTTTTAAAGATAATATTATGCCTATTCAATGACTTAGGAGGTAGGATTTTTTTCTAGGCATGTCAGATGGCATCTTCTAAATTATAGTCTTTAGGATCCGTGACCAATTTAATTAAATGCTTTAACATTTTAAAGTTGTACTACGTATATATGTATATATACACGCACATAATAATTTGTACATATTTCTAAGTTGATTTGATTTCGTTATAATAAGTTTATATGAGAGTCATGTACAATTGCTCGAAGTCAACTAAAGATCTTAAGAGAAATGTTAAAATAAGACTAGTCGAGTAAGAACAACACGCTTCCTTACAATGTGAGAAGTTAAATTTGTTCGGTTTTAACTTAATTGACAAACGTTTATCAGCGCTCGCTTTTTGTTTACATTATTTATGTGTAATATCTGAATAAATAAACACATAGACCTAAAAGAAGTAGACGGAACGTAATTCACACGTAACTTTAAATAAAATGACGATCCTTGTGTTTACACTTTCAGGTCAAATTACCTTTGAATTCAACACAAGATGGCTGATTGTTAAGACTTTTGTCTTTACATAAGTGGTGTGTCTGTTTCATCGAAATAATTATTTCAAATTCTGAAATTTCTATTGATTTACATTTTACATAGAAACACAAGGTTGCATGTTTTACATAAAAAGTTTTGATCAAGATATATTTATTTGAAATTCTTCAAGGTCTTTCCTGTACATGTTTTACTAGGTTTTAAAAAAGTAGCACATTTTGCTTAATATGTTTTTTTTACTAAAACACATCGTTGTTTGAAACATGCATTAAGAAACTTAGCATAAAAAATAACTCTGTCTTATCTGTACAAGTTTTATCTTTTAAAGCAGGGTTCGGCGAGCAGGGGTAAATTACCCCATTTGGGGTAAAAAGAGAATATTTGGGGGAAATGCAGACTCATTGGGGAAATATAAAATCCCATTTACATATTCAAAATTCGTCATTTGTACGTTGAAGATTAGCCTACTATTGATCCGGGTCCATCCAGAAAACGCCTTCTATAAATGCGAGTAAATTCTTTGCAATTCAGCTTGATGAGACAAATGAAGTCATTAGTAATGCTTATTGTATATGTTCGCTACAAAGGCTTTCAAATTATTGAAGATGGAATGTTGGTTTGTGCTACTATCAAATTGCGATGTCTAGGAATTGATGTATCTAATAAAGTTAATGAATACTTTGATAAGGTTAATTTAAAAAGGGAAATACTTTATAGCTGTGTCTGTTGATGGAGCTCTAACTATGTTGGGTCGTGTACGTGTTTTTTTTTACTTTGGCAAGAGAGAGGAATCCCAAAATGGAAGTTAACAACTGTATCGTCAAGCTCTGCTTGTGAAACATTTGGAACCTGAACTGTAGGTCGTCATGCATGATGACATCCAGATCGTACATTTCATTAAAGAACATGCACTGCAAATGCGACTTTTTCGTGATTTATGTAAATAAATTGATGCTGAATATACATACTTACTTTATCACAATGAGGTACGGTGGCTTTCACGCGGCAATGTTCTCAGCAGTGTGAGTTCTAAAAGCCAAAATTCAAAACATTTCTGGGTGTTCAAAAGCTCTAGCAAAGAAGTTTACCAACTGTTATTGGGTTGCACTTCTCGCATACTTTGCTGATATTTATGAGCATGTGAATGCGTTGAACAAGGAATTGCTAGGGGAAAATATCAGTATAATCTCAGCCAGAGAAAAGATTGCAGCATTTGAATAAAGCGTTCATATTGGAAACAAAACGCAAAATGAAACAAGTTAGTGGCCTTTTCAAAGTTGGTCTTGTACTTGGAAGATTTTGGAAATATAACTTTTGACCACATGAAGGATATATTTATCAGACATTTTACCAAGCCCTAAGAGCGGATCACAGTTTACTTTCCAGTTATTGATTTGCATAATGTCAGTTGGATTGTAGATCCCTTTCGATGTGACATTGCAGATGTACCAGATGAACTTCAAGGGTTGGTTGAGACTCCCTTGAACTTCAATCCAATAAAGAGGAACATTTATGAATGTCAAATGTTGCAAAGGCTTTCAACATTGCACAATAGGAGGCCGTCAAAACGGTGTTGTCTTTTGCAACAACTTACTTTTGTCACAAGGATTTTCCACGCCAGTGAACATAAAACAAAGCTGGCAAATCGATTGGATCCTGAAGACAGCATCCAACGTGTCCTGCTCAAATTTCGATGTAATTGTGTCAAATATGAAGCAAGATCTTTTTTCACTGAACGGAACAGTAAGGAGATTTAAACAATAAACCTGTGTGTTTTATAAAAACAATAATTGATGATATTAATTTATATTAAATGTATAATTGCAGTTAGTATTTAAAGGTCACTGATCAATGTTTTAAAGGTAATCTTAAGTTAAATTTATGTTCAATGATTATAGTAACCTGGAGCCCTATGGCTTGTAAATTGTCTATAAATGAATGAGTTAGTATTTTTCTCCTACAAAGGTAAAACCACTCGAACCCATGGTCTCATACAGTTAGAAAATATGCGAAACTTATAGAGTAATTTACCACCTCGCGAACGCCATACGCTAAAAATAGCATCATTTTTGGCTTTCATTACCTAGTTTCTAAACCATTGGTTCCTAACCTTTTGGGGTCCATGCACCCCTTCAGATGCCCAAAAAAGTTCATGCACCCCCTCGTGAAACTTGCAGAAAATGCATAATAAACTATGTTTATTTTAGGAACATAACAGTTTTGACAATAGGCAACAGGGAATTTAGTCAGAGATCTGCTGCTTCTTATGATCAATCAGCGATTTAAATCTGGGGACTGTTTTGGACAAAGCAACTCATATGTCATCCTCTGCATTCAACTTATTCCTTTCCTTGGTTTTAATCGTCAAAGGTGGGGAGAAGGTTAAGGAAGGCTTGCAATCTCTCAGTAGCATCCATTACAGTCACAGCAGGTCTTTGCAGAGATGTGTTCAACTCATTCAAGATGTAGATATCAGCCAGGTATACCAAGTAATGAATGAAATTTGGACAGTCAAATTTGTCAGCAAGGTCACTCCTTTTTTTCTCACAAGAAAATGGCAAGCTCCACTCTAAGTTCTACTAACCGAGAAAAAATCCGTCCCCTGGACAACCAGCGCACCTCAGTGTGGTAGAGCAGAACTTCATGCTCAGAGCACACCTCCTGACAGAACAACTTGAAGAGGCAGTGGTTCAAGGCATGTGAGCGGATAAAATTTACAACTTGGACTGCAGTAGAAAGAACTGACTTCAAGGTTGGAGGTAGATTTTTGCATGCCAGGGCCTGACGATGAAGGATACAGTGTGTAGTAACAATATTTGGAATTTCTTTCTTTACCAGTGCTGAAAAATCCTGACTTACCGAGCATGGAGGGAGCGCCACCTGTGCAAATTGAAGAAATAAAGTTTTGAAGTCCAGTGAAACTGGTTTTCAGTGAAGAATGCCCTGACTAGCTGCTGAACATCAGCAGCTTTGGTAGTAGCTAGGAGTGGCTTACAAAAAAGAAATTACACCTTCAGCAATCCACTGAGAACATATCTCACAAATACAAGAATCTAAGTGCATTGTGCTACATCAGTTGATTCATCCAGCTGCATGCTAAATGGAAAAGGACTGCTTCTCATCTCACACAAGACTTGATTCAGAAATTCTGCAGCCATGTCACTAATCCTGGAATGAATAGTGTCATTGGACAAAGGAACTTTCTCAACCTGCTTCCTCTGCTGCTGACCATATGTCAGTTCCACCATCTCCAGAGCACAAGGCATCACAAAAGTTTATCCAATGGTGTGGGGATTTTTGTTCTTTGCAACAAGATATGCAACCTTGAATGATGCCTCCAGTGCAGGTTTATGTGACAAAGAAAATCCAAGCTTGCGCAAGGTACCTGAGGTTATGCACCATTGGTTAGGAACCCCTGTTCTTAACCGTTCGACACAGGGTAAAAACGAAAGTACCTACAAGTAGTATGACATCAAGGCTACTATAATGAGACAGCATTCTTGTATTACTACGCGGGGTTAGAGTGTAAAGTCCAATTTTAGCTGACCCAGTTAGCTACCGCTTGCCGAACACTTTTTTGCTTAATTTCAAAGCAGACACTTTTACCCCAAAGCAGACACATAACCAAAATCATCAAAGAATCAATTTTTAGTTAATGGAGTCAACAAATAACACTGGAGATGTCAATAATAATGTAATAAACGTTTATTAAAGAAATTAGATCCCGAATAACTTAGATCTATATATACAAAATAATACTATAGGTAGATCTATAATCTATAGTCTAGTCAGGGCAGCAAACAGTGCACACAAAAGTGCCTTGTTTCAAAGATGCACACTTTTGCGTGCACTGTGCATGCCACCAGCCATCACACACATCACATTGGACCCAAACCTCTGCCCCTCCCCTCTTTTTTACACCCATGACACATTCCTTCCAACAAGAGATCCTCTTCTTTATCTAAAGTATCGTCATCTGCAGCTATTTCAAGCTCCATTGTTTGAATCAAATAGGGTCCTCACTGCTGCTATCAGATAGATCTATTACTGGATACTTCTTTACTTTCTTGGACTCCACAATTTTCATTTTTTAAATCTCATCTTCTTCTCTCTTGCGTCTTTTTCTTCCCTTTCTTGCTCTCTTTTCCTTTTTGTAGCCTCTTTTTGTGCATCCTTTATCTTTTTGCTTTCTTCCCTCTCGATCTTTCTTTTCAGTTTATTTTTTTCTATTTCTTCCTTGTCTGCTATTTTCTTTTTAATGCTTCTCTAAACTCTTCTCCACTGACAAAGTTTGGCATGGTTGGAGCATTTGCTGTTTTCTTCTTGTTTTTATTCCTTCTAAGAAAAGCAGGCAGCTTCAAAATGTCATCTACTGTCAAGTTAGCTTTGAGTACTTTGACTGGGCAGTTTTTGGGTTCTTCTAGACTGCACGTTTCTATTAGCCCGACAGCTAAGGCTTGAACTTGTTCTCTTCTTCCTCTTTGCTAAGGTTATCTCCTGCAGTAGAACTTGTCATTGTCAGTTGACAAAAAAAAATTATTAAATTGGTTGCGACTCATTTCATTATATAAAATGTTTGAATAGTCATGGAGTGCTTTAAGTTGTGCAGCAGACAAATTGAACTTTGGTGGTGATGATGCAGGTAATGGTTCTGGTTGGGAAAATTTGTAAATGATAGACTTATAAGTTATTTTCATTCTCAAATGGGCTGTTTTCCTGTATAATGGGCTGGGTCTCTATGACTACTTGTGTTTCCTTCGCAATTGTTTGTGTCTCAATGAGTGCCTGTGTGTAAGATTCGATTGGCTGTGTTTCAGTGGTTGCTTCTGTGTCGGATTCTATGTGTTGTGCCTCGATGATTGCTTAGTTCTCGTTGGGACTCAATCAATTTGTTGTCATTTATGCTGTGCAGGTGGTTTTGCTTAATTTTCCTACATAAAAAAGTGTTCGCAACAAATTAATATCCTACAATAAAACAAATATACTTCAACGCGAACATGCCCTCAAAACGAACACTACTATTTTCAAATAACACTAGAGGCCAAGAGCTAGACCCTTATTTAACTAAATTTTTCTGCAGAATAAAAGTGTTCGGTGCGAAGTAAAATCCAACTTTAAACTTACTTCGTCGCGAACACCCCTTCGAAACGAACATTGCTATTAAAAAGCATTGTAAAGTATAACAGCGTGGTTACTGGCCTATTTGTAAGTGATGATGCAATACCAAACACGTGTGTTTTCCAAAGTGAACAGGAAAAGTAGTCTTAACCCGGAAATCAACTCCGTTCTTCCTAGGGACGCTGACAGCATGCATGGCGCAAAGCTCAAAATGTTGACACACATTTACATACGTAGAAGTCCATCCCGGCAAACGAAACGATAAAATGATATTGACAACAGAACTACTTTCGGCTTACGGGTGTTCGTTTTCGTGTTAGACGGAAAATAAAAATACAAAGAACGCTTTATGAAATAGTGTTCGCTACGACATAGCGTTCGCGAGGCGGTAACTTACTCTAATGTTTATGAAATATATCAGCTACAAAAATATATTTATTTTAATTATAAAATTTGGAGTCTGTAAGTTCAGTGAAAACATTAGCTCCCTTTAAGCTCACTGACAAGGCGATATACACAATCTAAATGAGATGTGTACCATCCAACAAAACAATGACTCTAGAGATACACAATCTAAATGACATGTGTACCATGTAACAAAACAATGACTCTAGAGATACACAATCTAAATGAGATGTGTACCATCCAACAAAACAATGACTCTAGAGATACACAATCTAAATGAGATGTGTACCATCAAACAAAACAATTACTTTAGAGATACACAATCTAAATGAGATGTGTACCATCAAACAAAACAATTACTTTAGAGATACACAATCTAAATGAGATGTGTACCATCCAACTAAATAATGACTCTAGAGATACACAATCAAATGAGATGTGTACCATCCAACAAAACAATGACTCCACAAGATGACATCAGATGACGCACACATAGTACTGTTTTGGGTGATTCGTTCACATGTCAGTCATAAATTAGTTTGATTTTATTTGCAGTAAATGTCACAGAAACAAAGTCGAACATATTTACTTGGTTTACTGTATTGGTCAAAATTAAGCCAATAATAAGATCTAAGTGACGTCATGGGACAGTTTTATCACATAAGATAAAAGCAGAACATATTGTCAAAGTTATCAGTACTTTTACTACACAAACTTCTGATCTTGATTGTCTTGATGTGGTGTACAAGGACACAAATAAGTAATGAAAAATGTATACAAATATTTGGATATTGGTTGTTACTTGCTGAGCGATATATATAATTATCATCTACCCGAACCAAGGGATAGTCTGCATCTAATAAATACACATTTATTAACATTATTCATTGTTAAAAATATCTTACAGTCACGAGCGGATAGCATGTGATGTCAAGGTCAGCTAAAATATGTATCTTAGTGTAGGTTACTTATCTACATATTACACAGTAGAAATGGATTTATAGTATAATAGTATGACATAGATACCAAATCTTATTTTAATTGGATTCCGTGTAAACAGTTAAGTTAAATAATCCTTGAAATTTATTGTCATTGTATTGTTAATTTTAGGAATAGAAGTTAATTGGTGCGTCACTTTGAGGAATAGAATTTACACCAAACAAATTCATTTCAACAATTAAATTCATAAATAAAAAAGGAGATTGAAGAGGAAACCTCAAATGTCAATAATCGATATCCGCCTCACTCCCTTTAAAGCAGGTTGGTACTTCACTAAGCGGCGCTCGCTGATAGTGCCGATAGGTCACGGGTTCACATGTTTATTGCTTAGCAGGTTGCGGAGTTATTGCATTTTAAAAAAAAACTTTCGTTAGGTTTTCATATTTGCAAATGTAATGAATTGACATTATTCTCCCATAGTAGAATTGACACAGAATATTTAGGATCGAGTTTTATATTATTGTTTTAAATGGAAATTAACATATACATAGACACGTGACACAGAAGTTGATGTCTTAAATTTGACTTTGATCTTCAAAAAAAATTGGTAGCAACATGAATGACAACATTGTTAAAATTAATGTGTATTTAGTTTTAAGTACTAAAAAGCTTCATTATGTTATTCTCGCATACTTTTTATAAAATATAAAACATAAAATTTACAATTTTCAAAACATATCAAAGACTTGTTAAATGATTATAACTGCTATCACACTCGCCTTTATTCCATCCGTCTCTCTGTAGTTCAAGTCATATCAAACACTTGTTAAATTATTGTAACTGCTATCACACTCGCCTTTATTACAACCGTCTCTCTGTAGTTATTGCCCTTGATATGTGACTGAATCAAATCATACAACTTGTTGAAATACAATAGAAACATTGTACAAAATGTACTTACAAAAACAAACAACAAACAGTCCTTGTTATAAAAAATCTGTAGTAGAAACATATTAGGTAAATATGCATTTGCGACAAGTTGAAAATGTTTTAGCATGGTCACTAGCAGTTTTATGAGGAGTCGAAATAACGTAATGATATTCTAATCATAACAGTATCATAGGTAATTAGTATTTAGTCAAATGTGCAGAAAAAATTGGTATGGAAAATTTACAATTATCATACGACACTTAAAATCGAAAAACTCTATTGACATGAGCTTGTTTTACTATAACTCAGATTATACCAGGGGTTAAAGGATATAAGGGATTTTTTTACATAGTATCTCTCATTACATGGAGCGAAGTTAAGTGGCATGCCACTTAGATGTATAGAAACTTGTGTCCACATATTGGTCGCTGTACTTTATACAACTAGACAGAAATGTATCATTAAATATATTTACTTTGTAGTTTCCATCTTTTTTAATTAAGATGATTTTTAAAACTTTTTTTTGTTAAAACAAAATAATTATATATTGTTTCATGATACATAAAAGGTTTCACTATAGTAATACAAATCTAGAATACTCTTTCCGTTAAACCTATAATAGAGAGGTTAATTGACGAAGTACGATATGGGTGGAACTTTTCATTAATTTTGCAAACTCTGTTGTTTTATGTACAACGTCATATTAAATAAATCAGTACTGGTGCTTTTAAGTGCGCGCTGACAGGAAATATGAACTAAATGCATGAAAATAAAAAGCCATTTAATGCACACATTTCATCTGTTGTTTAATGACAACAAAAATCCTATTAATACATTTTTATGTACTTGAGAATGTATTTTTATTGTATATTTTCATTTTCATAATAATCGAAAACTCGTCACGTCATTGTGATTTTGTAACGACAAACACGTACACATATAAACAAATTTAAATAATCTACAAAATGTAAACAAAATGTTGGTGAGACTGCAATCAGCGATGGCGGGTTAAGGGGGCTGCTGATTGGGCTCAAGCCAGGGGCCCAAAATGATTTAAGGTTTCCAAACTTATTATATTGTATAATAAAGGTGACCAGACCGGGCTCAATGTGGAATTGCAGCCAGGGGCCACGTGCAATCTTGATCCGCCCCTGGCAATCAGTCTTATCGATGTGTTCGTTAAAGAAGGCTCTTTGCCGAAACGTTCGCTGTTTTGTTACGCGCTGTCAGACTCACTCATACCCTGGTTACATGTTATCCATCTACTAATACAAAATGTAAAGTAGGTTGCATAAGTAAAATTAATATGTATTTCTATATATACTAATGATGTGTTCCCGCGCTTTACAGTGGATGTTTACTGCCTTAAAAGTTATATTCCTTGGGTAAATGTATGTCAATAATTATTTGTTAAATCAAATATCTCTATGTGTACAATTAATCTAGTTCTAATATGACTCAATTTTAGTTTGGCTAATCTAGTTCTAATATGACTCAATTTTAGTTTGGCTATTCTAGTTCTAATATGACTCAATTTTAGTTTGGCTAATCTAGTTCTAATATGACTCAGTTTTAGTTTGGCTAATCTAGTTCTAATATGACTCAATTTTAGTTTGGCTAATCTAGTTCTAATATGACTCAATTTTAGTTTGGCTAATCTAGTTCTAATATGACTCAATTTTAGTTTGGCTAATCTAGTTCTAATATGACTCAATTTTAGTTTGGCTAATATAGTTCTAATATGACTCAATTTTAGTTTGGCTAATCTAGTTCTAATATTACTCAATTTTAGTTTGGCTATGATAAATTTCGTGCTAAGCTTACTCTTAAGCATGCAAATTACAGTAGCTTTGAATAAACTATGAGACATATATTTCTCTGGTAAAAAATAACATTTTCTAATTAATACCATTTGAAATTTATTTTTTAAACTTAATTCAATTTTTTGAATATGATTGCCCTATAGAGACAATTAAAACATTTTTTTAAAATAAACATTTTTATTGAAGCCACGACGATCTGCATTCTAACCATTGTTCAATAGTTATGGAAAGAAAGGCAAATAAATAATTGCAGTTCATCTCTTGATATATGAATCAAGAATGTTTTATAGATATATATGAGCTCACATAATTCAATACATGTTTGGGGGGGAAAACCTTTTTATTAACATGAGTACAAAATATCCCCGCGCAACATAATATAAATAACACTGTTATTTCAATAAATGATTTCACTCATTTACTAGTTCGTATAGATCACTGATCTTCTAAGTAAAAATTGTAGGTTTGGCTCATCTGAGCTGATATCGATAGAGCACCACTCTATTTTTTTTGTTTTGTTTATTATTTTTTCGTAATTTGTTTAAAGTTATTTAAATAATCGATAACTAACACTAAACGACAAGTCCATCCTTGGCCTGCGTATGGCGTACGCTTGTAGTAAAAATACAAGTTATACATTCCTTTGCATCTATAAACTATAAATAATATTTTTGAGAACTCAATAAGTATATGCCTATTATTAGTAATTGTTCAATTTCACTGCCAAATATAAAAATAATTGCAACCTGACATAAATAATGATTAAAGACGCTAATAGTGTCAATTACAATTTTTTTAATTGGTCATTAGTATTATTTAGGTAGACACAACATTTACACTTTTTTCTAAATTTAATTAAATTTTCAAGAAATCTTCAACTTTGCCTTACTGAAGTAAATGCAATGAGAAAGTCAGCACCTGTGTCCCACATGAAAGGAAGGAAATATGCTGATAAATTAAAGAGACCCAGTCAGCAAAGATTACTATTTATTTATGAAAGTTCAAGAGGATGATGTTGCTGCACCCTGTTACTGCTGACAGCAGGCGATATTTGTAGCTGTAGACGTTTACATGTCAGTAACATATTTATGATTGTCATAAATTCATACATCCTTTAGAAACAAAATAATAATAATAATAATAATAATAAAATAACTGAAATGAAATATTTTCTTAACTCTAGTAAAATTTGCATAAGACAAGAGAAATAAGTATTGTTTTTAAAAAAAAACACATGGATAAGGAAAATAATTTTTCTATTTTAAAAACTTAAAAAGAAAATAACATATCATTTCCCTTTATACCTCTGTAACTCACTCATATCTGTCGTGATAAAAGAGATTTAGAGGAGTATCACACCAAAGCCTAAACAAATAAATGCACATACGTTATCACTTAGATAACATAAACATATGTAAATAGTGATATAGCATTTTTAGATTAAATTAAAGTAATTAGGAAAAAAAAACAGAATAAAATGGAAGCCGTTTAGTATATTTATTGTTAATCACGAAACAAAATAATGGTAAATGACGTCACTAGTTCTGCCCAAGGCAATTATTGTTTTGTTAGTTTTTAATGTATGAAATAAAACGCTTTGTCTTGTCTTATCTATACAGACGCTCAGTGGCGGATTTAGCTATAGGGCAGGGGGCGGCTTGCCCCCCACCCCCCTGTTGGGTCTGAAATGGCGCCCCCTAAAGACGCCCTCGATTAACACTAAAAAGGTGTCACTAGAGCAGAAAAAAAGATTGCTAGAGATGAAACTTCTAATCAACACCAAACTGCTTGCTAAATATCGTATTTAAAATGACGAAACTGTAATATCTGGTTTAAATCAATCATTTGCATCTGAATTATCGGCGACAATTGATAATGAAGCTAATTCTGCACAATTCTTTTCTTTAATTATTGATTCAACCATTGATATATCTAGAATTGATCAGATGTCAGTTTCTTTACGTTAACTTTTTAAAATCAGGACATGTTGTGGAAAGATTTATAGGCTTTTATACTTTGGTAAACAGCGGCTGTATAGCGAATAGTGCGCTCGCCTCACAAGCTGAGGGGCGTGGGATCTAGCCCACGTTAAAGCCACAATAAAAATGGAATAACTAACGCTCAGAAAGTCCTCCACTGAACTGGAAGGGAGATGGGGCGCCCACCAAGGTCTACCAAGCACCACCCCTAGTAGGTTCTAATGGAAACATTAGGACCCCCTACGACCACCGTTTATGGGACTTTAACAAATTAATAAAAAATAAAAATGTGCTGAGAAGATTTTAACGGAACTAAAAAAGCGAAACATTGATTTCTCACTCTGTCGAGGACAGGCATACTCTGGAATGAAGAGTGGCCTTCAAACTCAGATAAGGAAACTTTCACCCAATTGTTGTGCCCATGTTTTGAATTTGGTTACTATCGAAGCAAAGTCTGTAAACAGTGATGTACAGTTGTTTTTTGGTACAGATTTAAAGTTTTATGCATTCCTTACGTCTAGTTTACCACGTCTACATATTCTTAAAGAACACCAGAAATCTCAATATGAATCAACAGTAGATACTCTGAAACGACATTGATACAGAGGAATCAACAGAATATAAAGGAAGTGTCAGAGCAGAAGCAGACTATCTGTTTTAATAACATAATATTCTTTTGTTTTTCTGATGCTATTTGTACAAAAGTTATCTTCGTGCTATCAAACTACTTGCAATGCCTTTGCAAATTAATTGATCGATGTTGGAAGAAATAATTTTGTTGAAATGAGAAGCGATGAAGCTTTTGAAATTCTGAATGTAGATGTCAAATCATTTATTAACGAAAATGGTTCAAAACTAGTTGTTAAATCAGAATTTAAAGAAAAGTGATTTGAAAAAAAAGAAAAGCATGGCAGGCGAACTTAGCAGAGATGAAAGAGCTGATGATCCAACCACACGCTTTAAATCTGAAACGTACTTCAGTATCATGGATACACTTGTAATACAAATAGATGATCAATTTAATGACTGTTGGGGCACAGTTACTTATTTCTATTGTATTGATCAATCACAAACGTCGGAAGAAAATTAAATAAAGATTCTTTTCGAAGTTTATTCAAAATTTACAAACACGACATTAACCTTGAAGAAGCAATCAGGAAATATGATACCTTCAAAGATTTGTACGCAACAATACAACCATCATTATCTAGTGAACTACAACTTAAAAAGGTTCAGCCATTCTTGAATGAAAAACAAATGGCATCAAGTCTCCCGAATTTGTCAATACTCTATAAAATGTATTTGACTCTTCCTGGTAGAGGTGCTATTGCTGAAAGAAATTTCAGTAGATTGAAACTCATCAAAATTTATTTGCGCTCAACAATGACAATGTCTGTCTGGATTGGCATTAATTTCAATCGAACGTGATCTAGCTGAGAACGTTGACTTTGAATCAACGATAAATCGTTTTGCTTCAATGAAATCACGTAGAAAGCAATTTATATAGGGCTCAGGGCTCGATCTTATCTTATCTTATTTTATCTTATCTTATCTTATCTTATATTATCTTATCTTATATTTTACAGAAGCTCCTTCTATACAGAAGAATATTGCGGCTTATGCTTATCCATGGTTTGTGTTTAGTCCTGCATTCTAATTAGAGTTTTAAATGTTTATTTATGGAAATTACAATCATTGTTTGTGTAAAGTTCAATGATTTCCCCAAAGTTTGATGCTCAAACTTCCAGTGATGAATTATTTTTTTTAAAAGTCTGAAGTAAATTGTTTAGTTTAATTATAAGTATGATATTGTTGGCACTATTTGTGTGTGTGTTACTAATCCTGACCAATCCGCTCCACCCAAGTCTCTGTGTTTTTCATTATTTGTAGCATCAGATTACCTTGTTTTACACTGAACTATTTTGCCAGCTCAAATACTCATTTCATTCTTTCAGATAGAAAACAATTACAAGAACTAAAAACAGTAGCTCTTAAAATTGTATTAGTAAAAATAAGTTTTTCTCTCTGGAACTAAGTTCATAATTTACTGTCATCTTTTTATCCTATATATGATATATGCATATAATATGTATATGATAAATGATTTCTTTAATTGCTTAGGTCTTTTATTAATTACGAGCAACAAAGCTCGTCCAAGGACGTTCCGCCACCGTTCGATGGCATGTTCTAACTCCCCTCAAACAGCCGTCTCGACCGGCATTACATGTGCATCCCGTCAATAAAACAACCCCGTAAAAACAAAGTTTTTGACTATAAATCCCTTAAATATGAGACATAACTAAAAGTATTGATTATGTTGTGGGGAAAGGTCTTGTCACCTGAAGTCAAGTGACCCGTAAAATGTAAATGATAGCGACCGCTACATATAGTTTATATAGATAAACTAAAAATGCATTAATTTAATTACGGTGAAAAGTGACAAACATTTACAGACTGAAACCGAAATTGTCTCCCCTGCCGCTACATATAGTTTATAATAATTTATATAGATAAACTAAAAATGCATTAATTTAATTACGGTACGTTCGATCGATCTGAAATTTTGATAAGATGCATTGTTAGGAGAGACGGGTCCGTGTGTCAAATTTCAGCTCGATGGCTTTACTGGAAGTGGGTCATTTTCGACTTTTGTTTTTCTGACGAACGAACGAACGACGAATGAGACGGCGGTGAAGTTAATATAAGGGATTCAATAAAACCAACCCGTAAAAACAAACTTTTTGACTATAAATCCCTTATATATGAGACATAACTAACAGTATTGATTATTTTCAAACATTTACAGACTGAATCTGTCTTAACTCAACATAACCCTAGTGGGGGGGAGAGGTGGGTGGGGGGGAGAGGGGAAAAGTCTGGTCACCGATTCGCTTGACCGAGCTCAGAGTGACACGTAAAATGTAAACAAAAGTGCCCCGGTGCTTCGACGGGTCGCCTCAACGCGTCAACTCAAAATTTCACGTGGGAAAAAACAATAACAAACCGTGAATTTGAATTACATACCTCATATAAGAAAAAACTAAAAATGCATTAATTTAATTACGGTACGTTCGATCGATCTGAAATTTTGATACGATGCATTGTTGGGTTAGACAGGTCCGTGTGCCAAATTTCAGCACGATCGGATCACAAGAAGTGGGTCATTTTCGACTTTTGTTTTTCCGCCCGCCCGCCCATGAGATGATGAGATGACGACAGACAGACAGAGCGAGAGAGAGACGCCGGTGAAGTTAATATAAGGGATTTAATAAAACAAACCCTTAAAAACAAAGTTTTTGACTATGAATACCTTATATATGAGACAGAACTTAAAGTATTTACAAATATCTACAGACTGAATCTGTCTTTACTCCCCTTTGCTTTTAACCCAAAAAGGGGGGGGGGAGAGGGGAAAGTTCTTGTCACCGCTCCCTGGGCCAAGCTCACCGTGGCACGCCAAATGTAAACAAAACAACGCTGGTTTACCTGGTTTAAGCACGAGATGTTTTCAATGGTTGCTGGCCTGAAGTCAAGTGACCCGAAAATGTAAACAATAGCGACTTCTAGATATAGTTTATATAGATAAACTAAAAATTCATTAATTTAATTACGGTACGTTTGATCGATCTGACATTTTGATACGATGCATTGTTAGGTCAGACGGGCCCGTGTGCCAAATTTCAGCTCAATTGGATCACAAAAAGAGGGTCATTTTCGACTTTTTGTTTTTCCGCCCGCCCGCCCATGAGATGATGAGATGACGACAGAGACGGCCGCGAAGTTAATATAAGGGATTTAAATAACAAACCCGTAAAAACAAAGTTTTTGACTATAAATCCCTTATATATGAGACATAACTAACAGTATTGATTATTTTCAAACATTTACAGACTGAATCTGTCTTAACTCAACATAACCCTAGTGGGGGGGAGGGGTGGGTGGGGGGGGAGAGGGGAAAAGTCTGGTCACCGATTCGCTTGACCGAGCTCAGAGTGACACGTAAAATGTAAACAAAAGCGCCCCGTCGCTTCGTTGGGTCGCCTCAATGCGTCAGCTTAAAATTTCACGTGGGAAAAAAACAATAACAAACCGTGAATTTAAATTACATACCTCATATAAGGATAAACTAAAAATGCATTAATTTAATTACGGTACGTTCGATCGATCTGAAATTTTGATACGATGCAATGTTGGGTCAGACGGGTCAGTGTGCCAAATTTCAGCTCGATCGAATCACGGGAAGTGGGTCATTTTCGACTTTTGTTTTTCCGCCCGCCCATGAGATGATGAGAGAGATGATGAGATGACGACAGAGACGGCCGCGAAGTTAATATAAGGGATTTAAAAATACTATTCATTATAGTTAAAATAAAGAACTCGTAATAACAGAGCTTTTGATTATAAATCCCAACGCGCATAACTCAAAATAAAGTCTTGGAAGAAATACTGCACCAAAAATAACTCGTTTTGAACGTCCGCGTAAACGTGTTCAATATGATTGGCTGTAGGAGTCAATGTGTTTGAGGGACCAATCGCTATCGATAACCGGGCAGAACATTGCCTTTTATTCTATAAGGATTATAATTTTTTAAAATACATTATATTTTGTTTGGATTTGTGACATATTACTCTCCTGAATATAAAGCAATTGTTTGTATATTGAAGAGATTCATTGCAATAGTTTGAGGTAAACAAAAGAATATTAAATAATTTGCTTTGAATGATCAACGCAGCATTTATTATTTAACACTTAGTTATTTGTATTAGTTGCTGTCACTGCTATTTATGGCAAGCTGAACAAACTGATGAATCTTGCAGATAGTACAACAAACTATTGGAGGCCTATAAAAAATGTAATCAAATTCTACCTCATTATCAAAAATGTTTAGATTTTTTATTCAGCCCAAAGACTATAAACTTATTATGCTGAGTTTTCTATATTAAAGTCTGCTAGGATATTCAGCAATTGAAAGTGAACGCAAAGGATTATGATATATTTAGATTTTGTCACAAATAACAGTTCCCAAATTAACTACCACTTTCATATATTCAATTGATTAGCCATGTCTACTTAAGACTAGGTGTTTCTTTTTGTCTAGCAAGTTGCCACAGGGAAACTCTGAAAATGTATGTAACATAAACAACACCTTAGATTTCATATTTGAGACTGCAGCAGTCTCTTAAGATGAAAACTTAGTAAATCTCACATTTAAAGTGAGCAGAAATGTTTTTTCAACATAAAATATAGCAATAAGAGTGAATCTCATCAAATTTCTAATCTTCATTGCAGAACCAGCAATTTAGACAAATGAATTTTATTTCAGCACCTAGAAATATTTATACTAAGTGAATGAATAAAAAAAAATTTGCGGTGCCCCCCCCCACGCAGACAAACCTAAATCCGCCACTGCAGAAGCTCCTTCTATGCAGAAGATAGTTGCGTCCACATACCATGACAGATGATCTGTTTGGCAAGTGATGCAACGCTCACAGGCCATGGCTTTGTGGGTTCCACGCATTACCCAGCCGCCTAAAACGACATGTTAGGTACCCATTCGGAGCGGGGTGACTCAGGGACGCCCTTTGCCCCGGAAACAAACCCTTGCCTTCAAACGGATTCGAACCCGTGACCATCGGTACGACAGTCCAGTGCGCTGCCACTCGACCACCGCTTTATTTCTATCTTAGTAACTTTTATATGTCTATTAACCCTCTTTAAATTTACTCATTGCTAAAGACTCGTATTTACATGTCACTCAGATACGAACTTAATAAAACTGGTAAATGGCGTTTTTTTTATTAGGAAAAAATGTTTTTTTCTTAAATTACATATCTTTAACTTTTCAGTAAATCATAAACATAATTTTTTTTTAAATCACTATTTAAAACTATATCATAGTATGTTACCCGTCCTGCGTTGATACGATCTCAGAAGAGAGCTCATTCAAAGAAACCATTAAGTTGTTATTTTTTATGAGATTTAAAAAAACATCATTTGTTCCAAAACGTTTTGCAATAAATCTTGTCATTTTGAAATCAGGACCAGTTAACTGTAATTTCAGTTATTCAGTTTTAACGTATTACCCGTTACGATTAAGATAAAGGGCAACATACGTGTCATTTTTTTTAAAAATCCCAATTAATCATCACTGTTGACATGTAAGCTCAAGAGATTATTTTTTTACACACATTTATTTCATATACTGAGTTGACGTGCATCATGCAATCACGACGTCTCCAACAGACGTGGTGTGGTTAAATGTGGTACATTCCCTTGTAGGTCTTAAAAACTAAGAAATAATGACGTCATTCCTGCTATCGAATGGTTTTAAGTTTAAACTGACCTTTTTTGTAAACGGTTAATCACAGCCCTTAATTGAAGTCACGCACCAACGAATTTGTTACAATGTGTGAAGAAGGGGAGGGGTGTATAAGTATTGTGACGTCATATCAAAACGCGCTACTTTAAATGAAAGTTCAACTGAAATATTCCATTTGTTACAATTACTTTTATCTTTTACGTGGCTTCATAAACCTCTTTTTTATTACTATACCATTTGAAACTATCTTTTCTTCTTTTTTTCTGCATTTTATTAAGTAAAAACCCCCAAAAAAGTGTTTTTTTCTAGATTAATACACAAAAAAGTCGTAATCCCAGCTGCCTGCTGACCAGACAGGAGTGGGTATATATCACGTGACACAACAATTCTACCTTAAAAGGTAAATCTACTAGACCCCAATATTATGCATTCTCAATTCATAAACCTCAGTTATCTTAGATAGTTCTCCTAAATTAATCTATTTTTAATAAGACATAGGAGTAATATATATAATTTATTCCTGAACGAAGGAATAGATTCGTTTTGTAAACTCCCTTAAATAATTATTGATCTTTGCATTATTTTAACTTTCTTTTAACGAGCTCGTTATTTTAGGTAAATTTTTATAGATACAAGTCTATTTTATAATTATGTATCAAGTTTGTATTTAACACATATATATTATTTTTGTATATGCAGTCTACTTTAGATTGTGTACATTACTTAAATCTGTATATGTGTGCGTGTTAGTGTTTATAGAATCGTCGGAAATTGACAATGAAATCATCAGTAATTGATAAATGAATAATTTGCTTTATTACATAAATATTATTTAAATTTAAAAAGATATAGAGAACAAATAACTTTTAAACTATATAAATGTATTAATAGAAATAATTTGAAAAAGTAATAAACAAGGAAAAATCTTAGCATTAAAAAGCTTTCTTTGTCTTATCTGACGTGAATTAATTTTGTATTTCCTTTTAGCGCGCACCAAAAAGCACCAGTAATGATCTATTTATATGATATTGTACGTACAAAACAAATTAATCCACAATGTAAATGAGAAGATCATAAAACAATTTCTTTAACTTGTATTCAATGTTTCTATATAGTCTATGAAAAATAATATTCTTGATTTGTTCTACGTAAATCTTATGTTTTACGTCACATGAAATTATACATAAAGAGATATTTAATTTTACGAAAAGGTGATTTTTAAAATCATTTTTCATTAAAATTATGAAAACCTATGAATTTAATTTAATCACTGTCACATATTTGATGTCTCGTTGTTTAGCCAGCACAGAGTCATATTTAACTAATTGAACTTCAGTTTTTATAAGTGGCTTGCCACTTAAATTCGTTCCCTTTAATGAGGGATACTGTGCCAATAAATTACTAGTTTTCTCTTACCCCTGGTATACACATTGCTGTATTCACCTATAAGCTATAGCGTAGTGCTTCCACTTTTCGGGAACCCCCACAAATTGTTTGAGTAAGTTACTGTCGTAAACACTTACACGTTTTGTGACTTGCGCAACATCTTTTTAGTTCAAAGTCATAAAAACTCTTTAGACCATAGAACAGTTTTGATAACATATCTTACAAAGAAACGTGGCTCCACCTATGGCGGATTAAGGGGGGGGGGTGCTGAACGGGCTAAAGCCAGGGGCCCCCAATGATTTAGGGGCCCCCAAATTTAGTCTAATTTATAATAAAGGTGGACAAATGTTTGCATAGAATCCCTAAAATATCATAAATTAATAAATAATAAAATCTTATCTATTAATCTGATCGCTATTCGGACCCGGTAGCCTCAGTATCGAAAAACTTGATTTGAATGGCTCAATAAGAGAAATTATTAATGAATACTAATTATATCTTTTAAATTTTGTTCAATCGTCAGGATCTCGTGGTTTTGTGGCTACGGGTTGTCTTGTGCGCAACCGATAGCGGTTTCGATTCCCGGGGGGGGCATATGTTTTTTTTTCATTTGTCTTTTTTTTAAATTATCTTTTTACACTCAATTTTAGTTTCCAGGCAAACAGTTCTTTCTTTGTGTTCGGTTTTTTGATGAATCCGATCCCGGAGTACAGACACATTATGAACAAGGAATCTATGGACTATCTTGTTACAAGTTACAGTCTTATATTAGCTGCTAGCAACCATTTCATTTAAATGGGACGCTAGGGCAAGTCCATAAAGTACGTAACGCTGCAGAAGGGGGGGGAGGGGGTGTAAGAACGTGTGACAGGGGGCAGGGGGGTCCGGCCGTGCGTGACGTCATGTTGTTTTATATTAAATTTTAATTATTTTGTTAATAAAGACAAACATTTTTGTTTGAAAGTGTGACATTCTTTATGGGTGTTTCCGAGATTTGTGACAGTTTGTGACAGGGGGGAGGGGGTGGTAAAAATTGTCAAAAATAGCGTGACGTACTGTATGGACGCCCCTCTAGCTGGATAGGGCCCCAGTTTGAATTGCTGCCTGGGGCCCCGTGCAGTCTTAATCCACCCCTGGGCTCCACAATTGACTTCTAAATAGACCTATCAGAAGAGATCAATAATAAGGGCAGTGCGGGAATAAATGATCTTGAACGAGTTGTCGCAGACATAATTACTACGCCAGAGAGTGGTTTAACTGTCAGATGAGATGTATGTAGGCAAGTGTACTTTCAGATTTTAAAAAATGCTTCATGGATGTGTTAGATCAGTGGTTCTCAACCTGTGGTCCGCGGACCACTAGTGGTCCGTGGGGATGTGCCTGGTGGTCCGCGAGCAAATGATGAAATTTTAATTTTTAAAATTAAAAACACGAAAAGGGAAACAGGTTGTCACTTTTTGAATATATTGATTAATTTTAATCACTCGAGGGCGATAGCATAGCACCTAAAATAATGTTTTGATTCTGCTTTCTTTTAGCTATAACGGAAATCACATGATGTCACACTAGATTCTAGAATACTATAGTTGTTATTAACATTAAAAAAATTCATTGAAACCATTTAGTAAATTAGCCTGAAATTGATATTATAATTATTAAAGTAATTAATAAATTAAATTGATTGACACATGGATAAATTTAGAATAAAGAAAACAACTAAACATAAGGACACAAATTATTGCTCAGACTCATCCTCACAATATGTTTGTGAATCAAATTCAGTTGCGGAGAAAAAAAAACGAATATACGACGTTGTGGTGAAGAATATTCGCGCTTTGGGTTTATATGTTTTGATTGACAATGATCAACCCAGATCAGAGTGTGTAATATGTCCGCTTATGGCTTGATGTTCTGGATTACTTGGCTTTTTTGAAGAGCTGAATAAATTTAATTCATCTCTGCAAGGAAAGCTGACACATTTAATGACTCTAGTGACAAAGTGTCAACTTTTACCTAAAAGCTTGATCTTTATAAAACAAGATTATTTTAGGGTAACTTTGACATGATTGATCAATTGTATGAGTTTACCAATAAACGAGAAAATGCTGAAAACAATAAGCAACTGTTGAGAAATTTGATTTCTGACCAAATTCAATCACCGCAGGATCAATTTAACTTCAACTTTGGTGATTTGAATATTCAGAGTTTTCGTTGGTTTTCAGTCCGTTTCTTGTACACATTAACTCGTTAAATTTACCAACATCGAATTTAAAAGAATTTATTGACCTGACCAGCGATACTACTTTGAATATGGCGCATCAGAAAGTGAGCTTTTTGAAATTGTGGATTACTCAGAACTGTCTCAGAAATATTTTAAAATATTATTACCCCTTGCAACATCATATCTTTGTCATTGTGGATTTTCTAATTGGTTGCAGTCAAAACAAAAAATCGTTCCCGACTTGAAGTTGAAGATGAACTATGATGGAGTCTTTCAAGTAGTACACCTTGTTTGAATATAATGTGCTCAAATGTACAACCTCAAGGCTCGCACTAAATAAACTAATGTAGCATTTTAATATGCTAACTACTATTTATGACTTAATTTCTTTAGTGAGCAATAAGAAATAAATAATACTATAAGTATAATACTAACATAACTGACAATTTTTTCGTTACATAAGACAGTCAGTACAGTCCGTTTCCATGTAATATTGTTTTTGGAGCACGCAAATCATAGCATTTTATTATACTGTTCCTGACATGTATACTAGTAACTATTTATATACAAAGTATATTTATAGATACATTTCCAGCACGGCAATAGCACAATTTATTTTCAGTAGTGGTCCGCGGCTAAGACACACTTTTTTAAAGTGGTCTGTGAATCTGAAAAGGTTGAGAACCAATGTGTTAGATCATGTTAACGAAAAATCTAAGGGAAAATGGTTGAAGCAGATAACAAGAAATTCAGATGTTGAAGAAGGCGTAGCAGTGATGATGAAGAAGATATTTGCAAAACAGCATCTATAGAAGAAGCCATATACGTGTTGATAAAGATGACGATTTTAAGAAACTTGACTCAAGAGACAAGTTCAGATTCAAAACATTTGGTAAATTTATTAGAATAAGTCTTGTACAGAGAGCATCAGTACACCAAAATGATGCAAAAATGTTTTTAATTTTTAAAAAAATGAGAAAATACAGCAGAAATGATTTGTGAAGCACTTAGAGCTATTTGCCCAAAATATCCCAAAGATGTGGACATGGCATACTATAAAAAATTTCCCTTTAGTCATAATTAGGAAGGAGAGTCTTAGAATTTATGGGATCTTTTATTCCAATAATCAGACACAGACAAACTCTGAAATATGGAGAAATATTGAACAATCCATTAAAAAGATTATTGACAGGAACAAATACACAGCACAAACATTTTTTGGAAGGAGCTCACTTATAAACACATATGTCATCCCCAAAACAATATATACAAAAAAAATATGGGAACCCCACCAATAATTTTAAAAGAAATTAACTCACACATAACTAAATACATATTCCAATGAACAATACACAATATGAAACATACAACACTAATACAATCAAAGCTAGATGGAGGAATAAACTTGCAAGACATACAAACAAAAATTCAAGCACTCAGAATAAAATTTATATGACAAGCCATTAAAAAAAGATCAGAAAATACATTCACACATTATTACTTAGGAATCAGATTTCGACATTTAATAGCAATTGATAACAGCACTGCACATTACATGGGTAGAAAACAATCACAATTTCATACGGCATGCATCAAAGCAATAAAAGGTAATGAAGAAGTATTACACAAAACAACCAAAGAAATATATACACATTTAATCAAAAGACAAGCAACACCTCTGAACAATAGAATTAAATGGACACAATTTTATGGAATTACAAACACTGAGGACACTTTTAAAAATACACACATCAAAGAAATACCAACTAAAGAAAAAGAAATAACATACAGACTAATTTACAATACAACACCAGTCTCATCAAGAAATTATAAAGACAGAGGGGCAAGAATAGGCTGTCCACTCTGCAGGTCAGGGGCTGATGAGACTGAACAACATTTATATCTCACATGCAATACAATTTTACAAACTAAATCCACACTCCAACAATTCATACAAGCAGGCACAATACACAAGGTAGATATAGACAAAGCAATAACACTAAACATAATACCAGACTCTATAAACAAGAAACAACAAACATTAAGCTTAAAAATACTTTCACAGTACAGAAAACACATATGGCATCACAGACTTCGGGCATTTTTCCATAACCACAGTTACACAAACATAATATTAAAACACATGTTTAGACAAACAATTCAAAACATGATATTAAACATAACAGAAGATAATTAAGGTTTTTATGTTTAAGAAATAAAATATAATGTATATTTCATTTGTTAAAATAAAAAAAAAGTAATATATATTAAAAAAATAATAAAAAATTGAAAACAAAATCAACATCAAAGTGGCATGCCACTTGACTTCGCTCCCTTGAGGGTTACTATGTCTAAAAATCCCTTATTTCCTCTAGCCCCTGGTATAAATCAAGTTCATGTCAATAATTTTTTTTCAATTTTAAATGTTTTATGAAAATTTTTAATTTCTATAACACTTTTGTGTGCCCACTTGACTAAATACTTAATGATGCTTTTATGAATAGAATACCATTAAGCTATTTCGACTCCTCATAAAACTGCTAGAGACGATGGTAAAAAAATTTCAACTTTCCGCAAATGCAAATTTAGATAATAGGTTTCTTATACAGATTTTAATAACAATGACTTTTTTTTTGTAAGTACATCTTGTACAATGTTTCTATTGTATTTTTAACAAAGGGAGTGAGGCGGATATCGATGATGAAGTTTGAGGTTTTCTCTGCAATCTCCTTTGTTATTTAAGTATTTTATTTATGAAATGAATGTTGTGTGTGTAAATTATATTCCTCACAAATTATATTGGCACACCCATTGACTTCGATTTCTAAAATTAACAATACAATGACAATAAATTTCAAAGATTATTCAACTTAACTGTTTACACGGAATCCAATTAAAATAAGATCATGTATCTATGTCATACTATATATCTAATATTACATTGTAGTTAGGAGATTAGTAACTTACACTTAGATACAAATTGTAGCTGACCTTGACATCACATGGTATACGGGCGTGACTGTAAGATGATTTTAAATATTGATAATGTTAAAAAGACGGCTGGACAGCGAAGTCAATAGTGCGCTCACCTCACAAGTTGAGGGGCTTGGGATCGAGCCCACGTTTTTCATCAACAATAAAAATGTTGATGAATGACTATCGCTACGCTGACCTTGACGGGAGATAGACGCAGCCAAGGTACTACCAAGAAAGTTCTAATGGAAAATTAGAACCCCCTACGAACACGAGGTTATGGGACGCAAAAAATAAATGTTAATAAATGTGTATTTATTAGATGCAGACTAACCCTAGTTGTGTTGATGAGTACTATACTATCACTCAAGAACTAACAACGAATGTCCAAATAGTTTTATACATTTTTCATTACTTATATTTATTCTTGTAGACCACATCGAGGCAATCAAGATCAGAATTTTGTGTAGCAAAAGTCCTGATAACTTTGACAATATTTTCTACTTTTATCTTAGTTTATTCAACTGTCCCATGACGTCACTTTTATCTTAGTATTGGCTTAACTTTGACCAATACAGTAGACCAAGTAAATATGTTTGACTTTTTTTGCTGTGACATTTACAGCAAATGAAATCAAAATAATTTATGACTGTCATATGAATGAACCACCCACACAGTACCATGTGCGCGTCATTTGACGTCATCTGTAGAGTCATTGTTTAGTTGGATGGTACACATCTCATTTAGATTGTGTATCTCTAGAGTCATTGTTTTGTAGATGGTGCACACCTCATTTAGTTGGTAACTCTAGAGTCATGTTTTGTTGGAGGGTACACATCTTTTAGATTGTGTATCTCTAGAGTCATTGTTTTGTTGGTGGACACTCCATTTAGTTGTGTATCTCTAGAGTCATTGTTTTGTTTGATGGTATTCTCATTTTGATTCTGTATCTCGCTTGTCAGTGAGCTTAAAGGGAGGTAATGTTTTCACTGATACTTACAGACTCCAAATTTGATAATTTAAAATAAATATATTTTTTGTAGCTGATATATTTCATAATAGCATTATATGTGTCGCACATTTTCTAACTGTATGAGACCATGGGTTCGAGTGGTTTTACCTTTGTATGAGAAAAATACTAATTCCTTCATTTATAGACAATTTACAAGCCATATAGTTACTATAAGTTACTATAAACATTGAACATAAATTTAATTTAAGATTTCCTTTAACACATTGATCAGTAACCTTTAAATACTAACTGCGACTATACATTTAATATAAATTAATATCATCAATTATTTATTTTATTAAACACACAGGTTTATTGTTTAAATCTCCTTACTGTTCAATTCAGTGAAAAAGATCTTTCTTTATATTTAACACAATTACATCGAAATTTGAGCAGGACACGTTGGATGCTGTCTTCAGGATCCAATCTATTTGCCAGCTTTGTTTTATGTTCACTAGCGTGGAAAATCCTTGTGACAAAAGTAAGTTGTTGCAAAAGGCAACAACGTTTTGACGGCCTCCTATTGTGCAATGTTGAAAGCCTTTGCAGCATTTGACATTCATAAATGTTCCTCTTTATTGGATTGAAGTTCAAGGGAGTCTCAACAAATCCTTGAAGCTCATCTGGTACATCCGCAATGTCACCTCGAAAGGGATCTACAATCCAACTGACATTATGCAAATCAATAACTGGAAAGTAAACTGTAATCCACTCTTAGGGCTTGGTAAAATGTCTAATAAATATATCCTTCATGTGGTCAAAAGTTATATTTCCAAATTCTTCCAAGTACGAGACCAACTTTGAAATGCCACTAACTTGTTTCATTACGCGTTTTGTTTCCAATATGAACGCTTTATTCAAATGCTGCAATCTTTTCTCTGACTGAGATTATACTGATATTTTTCCCCTAGCAATTCCTTGTTCAACGCATTCACATGCTCATAAATATCAGCAAAGTATGCGAGATGTGCAACCCAATAACAGTTGGTAAACTTCTTTGCTAGAGCTTTTGACCACCCAGAAATGTTTTGAATTTTGGCTTTTAGAACTGACACTGCTGAGAACATTGCCGCGTGAAAGCCACCGTACCTCATTGTGATAAAGTAGGTCTGTATATTCAGCATCAATTTCTTTACATAAATCACGAAAAAGTCGCGTTTGCAGTGCATGTTCTTTAATGAAATGTACAATCTGAATATCATCATGCATGACGACCTCCAGTTCAGGTTCCAAATGTTTCACAAGCAGAGCTTGACGATACAGTTGTTAACTTCAATTTTGGGATTCCTCTCTCTTGCCAAAGTAAAAAAAAAGGGGTGAAAAAGACCCAACATAGTTAGAGCTCCATCAACAGACACAACTATAAAGTATTTCCCTTTTTTAAATAATCCTTATGAAAGTATTCATTAACTTTATTGGATACATAATTCCTAAACATCGCAATTTGATAGTAGCACAAACCAACATTCCCTCTTCAATAATTTGAAAGCCTTTGTAGCGAACATATACTATAAGCATTACTAATGACTTCATTTGTCTCATCAAGCTGAATTGCAAAGAATTTACTCGCATTTATAGAAGGCGTTTTCTAGAGGGAACCGGATCAAAAGTAGGCTAATCTTCAGCGTATAAATGACGAATTTTGAATATGTAAATGGGATTTTATATTTCCCCAATGAGTCTAGATTCCCCCCAAATATTCCCTTTTTACCCCAAATGGGGTAATTTACCCCTGTTCGCCGACCCCTGCTTTAAGAGATAAAATTATACAGATAAGACAGATTTATTTTTTATGCTAAGTTTCTTAATGCATGTTTCAAACAACGATGTGTTTTAGTTTTTAAAAAAAATTAAGTAAAATGTGCTACTTTTTTAAAACCTAGTAAAACATGTACATGAAAGACCTTGAAGAATTTCAAATAAATATATCTTCATCAGAACTTTTTATGTAAAACATGTAACCTTGTGTTTCTATGTAAAATGTAAATCAATAGAAATTTCAGAATTTGAAATAATTATTTCGATAAAACAGACACACCACTTATGTAAAGACAAACATCTTAACAATCAGCCATCTTGTGTTGAATTCAACGGTAATTTGACCTGAAAGTGTAAACACAAGGATCGTCATTTTATTTAAAGTTACGTGTGAATTACGTTCCGTCTACTTCTTTTAGGTCTATAAGTTTATTTATTCAGATATTACACATAAATAATGTAAACAAAAGGCGAGCGCTGATAAACGTTTGTCAATTAAGTTAAAACCGAACAAATTTTCTTCTCACATAGTAAAGAAGTGTGTTGTTCTTACTCGACTATTCTTATTTTAACATTTCTCTTAAGATCTTTAGTTGACTTCGAGCAATTGTACATGACTCTCATATCAACTTATTCTAACGAAATCAAATCAACTTAGAAATATGTACAAATTATTATGTGCGTGTATATAATATACATATATACGTAGTACAACTTTAAAATGTTAAAGCATTAAATTAAATTGGTCACGGATCCTAAAGATTATAATTTAGAAGATGTCATCTGACATACCTAGAAAAAATCATACCTCAATATTCATTGAATGAGCATAATATTATCTTTAAAAAAAGAACAAAAAACTAAATTTTAGACAATGTTTTGCCTACTATTTGTGTATTTTTGTATAACATTATATACAGATACTTAGTTATATGCGTAGACACCGTTACAACCTACTATACTTGTATTGGTTTATAGTAGGGCTGGTAATGTTTTTGTTTTTTTTTAAAATTTAAATTCCTTTAATCGGGTAGTAAAATACTCGATTAATCGATTAATTTCGATTAATTATATTTTTATAATGCATATATAGATCCCGTCAAGTCGCTATTCATTATTTCGCGAAATCGGTTAAGTCGCGGTAATTCCATCGCTCTCAAAATTTGTGACGTAACACAGCAAATTCGCTCTGCTTTGCAATACATAAAGAAGAAAGACATTTTTGTTTACGTATGCACGCCTAAATAAATAATAATAATACGAGAGAAAGTAAGTAAATAACAAAAAAAATATTATAAATTGGGAAAATAAAATTTTAGAAATATTTTCTTAAATTTAAATCGAATTCTTATAGATCAACATTTTTCAAAGAGTAATATATAAATTAATCGTTAATTTCTGCAGCCCTTATATATACATAAATAAAAATATTTAAAAATAATATTTTTTTGTATGCAGTAACTTCACATTTTTGTAGGCGTGTGTGTGTTTGTTATTAGAATTTGTTAGAATATGACTACAAAATAAGCTGAATTCAAGAAATATATTATTTTCCTCATTACACTATCATTATTATAATACAGAGAAAAAATAAAAATACATTTTAGCCATATAGGGGCTCTTTGTTGACTCAACGCTAAGCAGAGATTATGGAGTGTCCTCTCCAGGACGTAAAGCCGGGGAAGTGTGTTGAGGAGAGCCAGATCTTGCCCGTGTATCAGATGCCCTCTCTTCACACAACTGGTGATTACAGGGGAAAGGCATTGCTCGTACAGTTACATCACAGGAGTTGCCAATGTGTTAGCTGGCAAGCAGACAGCACATTGCCTTAGGGAGTCTGATTAAAGATTTGTTTTAAGAGTTGACTCCTTTAAGTACTACACAAGTGCGGATTACTCACAAAGCAGTGGCGTTTTATGATCAGAAATTCCTTCTCTTAGTCGCGTAGTCTTCCATGGCTGACCAGCCCTGATTGCCTGAAACAACTGATTTTTAGTCGCCAGTGGTCCGCCTCTCACCCCTTCTCCTATTGGGAAAGGGTTTCGCCGGGCTCAATTGCGGAGTCGCACTTGAACGCCAGGAGCTGTATTTAGCTGTGAAACTCGGTCTGATGCGCAATCTCTTTTTGGGTAATTCTTGGGAAAAGGGAGTTAATCCCCATTTCCAGCCCAGCAGTGACAACCCATGTAAACCCAAACTTACTGCTGATTTTATGATAAGTAAAATACTTAGCAAATTGGAGATCTGATAAATCTGCTCACGATCTAAAGAAAACATTTCTCCAAATATAATAACATCATTTCATCATCATTTCTAATGACTTAATCAGCAATATTGTGTTTCACGTGAATTGAACATAAGTAAACGTTCCAAGTCATAGATTTCAAATAAGTGTAATACAAATATACATATGCAATAAAAAGTATTCTTTAGCTTTCATATATAAAGGTAAAAAAAAGATTTTTAAAAACCATGTTTTTACAAGTGGACTAAAAAGAAGAAAATAATTTAAAACTTGTAATTACAAGTACTTCTATTTAATGACTAAAAACGTCGGGCGGGCGCTTATGAGGTTTAACATATGCGGCTCACTCATTCTCTCACTTATACATCTCTCTTTTGCCTTCTAAATTAGAAATCTTTAATTTTATACCAAACACCCACCCACGTTTTTAGTCATTTTAAATAGAAGTACTTCAACTTACAAGTTTTAAATTATTTTGTTCTTTTTAGTCCACTTGTAAAAACGTGGTTTTTAAAAATCTTTTTTTTTACCTTTATTTATTTTATTCTTTTTAGTCCACTAATAAAAACTTGTATTTTAACAATATTTTTTACCTCTATGTATTTTACCAAACACCTCACAAGCGCCCGCCCAAAGTTTTAAAAACATTGTGATGTGGTCACGGGGTGAACACATGAATGTCAACAAAAGCTGACGGTACAGACTATAGATAAAATAAAAAGTTCAATAATTTAATAACGGTTTATTCGATCGATCTGAAATTTTAATACATTGCATTGTCATCCAAGATCTATCTGTGGTAAAATTTTCAGATCTCTAGGACCATCAGAAGTGGTCTAATTTTACGTTGGCAGATTTGAAAAAATCTTGGACAAACCAACAAACAATGCCCAACGAAAGCGAGTTAAAATATACACGTGGTAAAAAAATGAAGGAATGGTAATTTTGTGAGTGAACTCGTTGAATATACGAATAAGTAATAATAAAATCATATCTGACGTGCATTATAATTGTGTTTCCCACCAATGACACACTACAAAGCATCGGTGCTAATGTATGAAATAGGACATTGTGTTGAATAAACTAAGCAAAGAAGATACATGTGAACATATTTATTATTTTACTTTCATTAAATTGTAATTTAACATTTATAAGATATGAATTCATAAGCCTGTGTTTTATAAATGTTTCATTGTATGTAAATTAAAAAATACGCAAAGAAATATAAAATTCGAAGACATAATACATTTAAAAAATCGAATTTACTTAAAGATATAAAAATTATGAAATTTATTTAATACTATATTATATATGGTTCTCTAGATGTCAAATTCGATACATATGTTATAATTAATGTTCTTTAACCGTAGAAGGCATTCTAATTTTATTCAAGTGCAGGCCACTTTATTTCGATCCCTATAACTAGGGATAATATATTCTTGAATTGCTAACATTCCTTTATTTCTGTATTCCTTTTTTAGGCTATTTATAAATATTAGAAAGTTTAAACAATTAGTGTATTCAAAGGTAAAACTAAAGCCGCAATCATCATTTACGTTGTCTTTATTGTTCACATAGCTACATAATTTCTGCTAATATTATGATTCTCTCTTACTGACGACAATATGGATGTGCTATCTATATACATAATTCTCTTAATGGTACCATGCGAGACACCACGACGCAGGCAAGTATGTGCAAACAAGCATGACGAATACCCTTCCTGGGGTCAACTAAACGCAGTTAATGGTTGGCAAGCGAGGGTATTGGAGAGCTGATCAACAATGGTCCATGCGTTTCACTTGCATTGTTCCTTCACAGAAAACGTGAGATTCGTAGTGTACCGGTTATCACGTCCGCCTCATGCGGGGAAGGTCCTGGGTTCAAGCCCCAGCGAATACATATTTTTTTTAATGTCTGCTTGTGCCCGTTCTTTTACCCCTTTATTGCATAGTATACGACTCAGACTTGCTCATCATAGACAGTGCAAAGAACAGTTGGGGAATGAAACTAATGAGAGTACAGACACAAAAAGCAGCACCGAAGTTCACTCACATTCTTTTAATTTACACGTAATGGAGTTTGAGTCCGTTCTTTCCCCCCTTACTTTGAACTATCCAAGAGCAAGTCTGCGGCGTATGCTAAACCGCGGGGCATATCTAGTAGCAACTATTGTGGCAATCCAGATAAAGACACTCACAAGAGACGTAACAGATTTCCACAAATTAAAAAATGTTTAATTAAAATGTTAAAATAAATATAATTTGAACAAAATCCCTAGCAATAAATAATCAAATCTTAATCCCCTCGTATGCCGTGGCTATGGAAACTTGTGAACGTTGCTTCACTTGCCCCATAGGCCTTCGGGTCTATAAAGGGAACTTTACTTAATTCCTATTAGCCTATATAATCATACCTATGACTGTAACATCAATCACATGTCTCGGTCCACATAGTAATGAAATTTGATCTGATTGTAGGATGTACCTCCGTAGTGGAGCGGTATATCTGTCTAGTGGTGCGTGATGTTCTTGCTGTGACAGGTAGATGTGTAGGGGTGACCTTTTCGCTGGATAGCTGGGGGGGGGGAATCTTCGGCGATATCCACGTGTGAGAAAATAACGTTCAGCTTCAGCAGGCAGGGCAGTTGAAAACTGTACAGAAACACGTGGTCTTCCTGGGTGATGGAGAATTAAACTCTCCCGATGAGTGACGCAAGTCAATTGGAGGTCCTCGCTCCTTCTGTGTATAATACAAGGTAGGGGAAAGAATCTCGTCCATTGAGCCAGCTGAACTTTCCGACCCGACTGGATGACGACACTTGGTTCCAGATCCAGTGGTCACAGGGTCGTAGTTCTAATACGGCACTGTGACAATACGGACGTAACGATTGGGCGTCCAGTGGTCACACAGTGAACAGTGACTGTAAACAGGGAGAGACTGCTGGTAGATGTTATTAAAAAAAACAAGCGAAGCAAAATACCAGGTAGAACTCGAATTGCCACTATTTTGTCTCCTGAAGCTGTGGGGTTTCTTCTCCACAAAAACTTAAGATCGCTGTTAGTGACCAAAACTCCAGTTCCGAACTTTTCATGTACCAGCTTTTATAACTTATTGTCAATGAACGCTGATTTGCCATTATCTAATTTCATTTGGTTTCAGTCAACAGTGCTACTACACTTCTGCCCCGAGATATAACATCAAGATATTTCTCTCACACACTCCGCCTAAATAGAATATGGGAAGGGTGTGGTTTTATCATGTTGTATTATCCCCTTGTTTTCATTTTAGGGGTCACAGAGCAGGAAATTTAACACGAGGCTTAAGATTCCCGTAATTTTCGTCACAAGTGATATGGGTTATCTCTGTCTGTTATCGCAGGTGATTTCAGTTATCTCTTTCTGTTATCACAGGTGATATGAGTTATCTCTGTTTGTTATCAATTCCCGCTTTCTTGTCAGAAACTAATGGATATGTTAGTGTTGTCCGTCCTAAATGTCTAATTGTAAGAGTTGTCTGTATTTAACGGTTATCTGCCTTTGAGTTTTGTCTGTCTGTTACATTTGTTAAAGTTAGTGTGGTCTGTCAGTTTGCAAGATATGCTGGGGTTGTCTGTGTTTAAGTTGGTTTGTGTTGAATGTCTATAAATTTGTACTCATTGTTAATTTTGTTTTATGTCAGAGATTTCTCATTTTTTTGTATTTCCTAAATATTAGAGAAGTTAGAATTGTCTGTGTGTTAAAGTTGTCTGTTTGCTACTATTGCCTGTTTGTCTGTAAGAATTGTTTGATTGTAAGTGTTGTCTCTCAGTTTGTTACAGTTTCCTGATTCTTAGTGTTGTTTTTTATTTGATAATGTTGCTTGATTGTTATGTTGTTTACCCAGTAAATTCAATAAGACATTTGAAAAAAAATCCATACATCATATTTAGATGGATGTGAAATCATTGAAACAAGTTTGAACTCACATAAAACACATAAGGGACAATTTACAAATTAAAATATGATCTATTGTAATATCTTACGTGCAATGAATCTGTATTTTCATGCACGCCGCGCTAAAAAGCACCGGTATAAACTTACTTAATATGAGATTGTAATTGAGACAACTTAAGCGGCAGTATTAATGAGAAGAACATAATATTAATTTATTTAACTTCGTTTTAATTACAATCTATAAGTCCTTGCGACATAATATTACTTATTTGTATAGCATACACTTTTAACTTCAGGTACATAACTATCATGTATAGAATGTTTTTATTTCAAGAAAAAATATATTTTTATAAACCTACTTTCTTAAATTAAAACAACTATAAATATAATGCATTTATCAAAATTTATGCTTTGCCTAAGTGATGAAAAGCGTGTGTTTCAATTTCTGAAAAGGAATTTTGATTATCTAAGTGGCAAGCCACTTGTCTTCGATCCCTTTAATAAGGGATAACAATTCCAATGAATTTCCAGCTTTCTTCTACCACCAGTATAGACGGAGCTCGATTTAAACAATTTCTTGTGGCTAGTTCATTTTGTTCAATATGACTTAGCATAGGGGTGTGGGCGCTGCAGCAATCCATGGGGTGCGGTGACATAATATTTTTTTTTGAATGGCGGGGGCGGGGGTGGGGAGAATAACTTTAAGGGAGGCGTTATACGGAGATATCTCCGAATAACGCCAGGCGTTATACGTAGATTTCTCCCAATAACTCCCGGCGTTATTGGGAGATTTCTTTTTTAAAAAACAAACACAATTTCCGTTCTTATTTAATATATATTAATTATATGTACCTATCATAGCTTAAAATTTATTTCAAAAAGATTTATGATTTTAAAATTAATTTTGTAAAAGCAAAGAGAACGGTGCGCTCGATAAATCGTATTTTTGGTTGCTATATTTGTTGTTGTTTTCTATTTTAATTTTAAAAATAGACAACTAAACCTAACCCCAGACCCTAAAACTGAAACTACAACCTTAAAAAAAAAGACTCAAACGAAACTCGAACCTCCACTTAAGAGTTCAAGAATCTAATGTCCTAACCGTGAGACCACAGAAAGCTAATAAATCGTATGTATTTTTAAAAATCTTATATCAAATTGGCAAGAAGTCACATGAACAGCCAACAAAATTTGCGTATGACGCTAAGAATCATGGGAAATATCTGTCTATAACGCCCAGCTTTATACGGAGATATCTCCGAATAATCACTTCGTAACTTTAAAGAGGTGGTGACAGCATCAAATCAAGAAGAAAGTATTTAGAAATTTAGATTTATGTATTCGCGAAGCTATAAAGCCTTCCAAGCTACAGGACTAAAATTTATGGTGATAAAAAATAAAAATAATGTATCCTCTTTTCGAACTCTTAAATATAAAAAAAAATATTCAAATAACTAACTTTGACAAAACTCTTTTCAACCCCAACACACAAGATGGCTATGGAATACTTGCTTTATACGAAATTTCGTTAATGATTGTTAAATCGAAAAAAAACCTCATACTATTGGCGGGAAACTAATTATACCGGCAGTAAGTGAAGTAATACGCACTGAGCTACACAAGCCAGCAACTGATAATTTTAAGAAATTGGGTTGAGAAAAATAGCACTGCAAAGAAGAATCAATGAAATTGATAAAGATGTTGTAAGTTCATTGTGCAGCTATTTAATAACATCACATTTTTTACTTAGTTAGATGAGTAATCTTCGCCAGGAAATTGGACAATACGTTTAGCATACGTGCAGTTAACAAAGGAAAAAACAAATTTTCAAAGAATATTTATTAGTCCACTTCATAAAAACTGAATACTAAAAAGAATCAACATTTCATTTAGTGGATGAGTCGTTTTTTTTAAAATAAAGAAAAGCATTTAAGTAATATCGTATCATTAGTCACAGATGATGCTCCATCAATGGTAGGGCACTACAAGGTTTTCTTAAATATTAAAAAATAAGGTGCCAAATGCATTCACAGTACAATGTATCATACATCATCAACATCTAGCTGCTACACATTTAAGTGCATGCTTACATAAGTCAAGTCATTAAAATATTTAATTAAAATATATCTATTTAATAAAAAAGCAAATCATTGACTGACATATTATTTACAGTTTTTTATTAAAGAGGATAAAGAATTTAATCGTGTGCAACTTCATACAGAAGTTCGTCTGTTGTCAAGAGTGTCTGTTTAGAAATGTTTTATAAACTGTTTAACTCAGTTTTCGATTTCTTGAGGGTTATAAATGATTCTTAAAGATCAAATTAAATGCAATCGAAAACTTAACTGTCTTACCTGACGGAAAAGTCTCAAAATTTTATTAAATTTATTTTAAGCTTCAAGTTGATAAATTGAATTTAAAAGAAAAAAAAACTGTCATTTCTGCTTGTGTGACGAAAAATTCTACAGGGGCGAGTGTTTGGTATAAAAATTAAAGATTTATATTTGAGAAGGCAAAAGAGAGATCTATATGTGAGAGTATGGGTGAACTGCATATGTAAAACCTCATAAGCGCCGACACTACGTTTTAGTCCTTTAAATTTTAAATCAAAGTTGTTATAACATTTAAATCATTTTCTTCTTTTAGTCCACTTATAAAAATGTTGTTTTTAAAAACCTTTTTTCCCCGTCTATTTATTATTACAACGTTTATATGAACTTCCTCTCGTTCCCGTCTGTAATATTTCAAATTTGCCTAAGCAAAATTAAAACTACTTCTGATGGTCTTAGAGATCTCATAATTTTACCACAGATAGACCTTGCTTGACAATGCTTTGTATCAAATTTTCAGAGCGATCGAATGTATCGTAATTAAATTAATGCGTTTTTAGTTTATTTTTATATAGCATCTGTGTCCGATTGTCATTGTTGACAGCACGTGTCAGTTCACTCGTGCCATCGTTGACCACTCCCCGTGTTTACATCCAGTTGAGTTCAGTCAGTTTCAGTCTGTAAACACGCGATGCTTTTAAAGAAATAAAATTTTCGATATACTCTATGATTTCACAAACAAACTAAAAAGAATAAAATAAATACAGGTTAAAAAAATATTTTAAATCACAACGTTTTCATAAGTGAACTACAAAGAAGTAAAATAATTTAAAAGTTATAAGTTCAAGTACTTTTATATAATGTGACTAAAGAAGTCGGGCGGGTGCT